>JAQQPU010019324.1:0-16574 GCA_029168905.1 Artemia sp. Kazakhstan ARC1039
TCAGACATTATTAAACTTCGCCTGGAAACAATTTGATTAATGATTGACAGTACTTGGAAATTTAGGTCATTGACCCCATTAAGCATGTGATCTAACTGTTTCCGGGAAACTGATAACATTGCCTAGAGCAACAACAACAAATACTATTTCTGGACACCATGACATTCACGATCGATTACGCAATCAAGTTCTCGGAAATTCACTTCCCCCTCGAGTCCTAGATCAATAACATTGTTCCCGTTAGAATTCAATGCGCATGTGCAACCTTCGCCCCGGAGTTATTACACATAGAAACATCAAATAAATCGACCTTGAAGGAAGAGGTCATTGACTCCATTACGTAATCATTCTCCCTAGGGAGGCTATGCCTTATTTGGTGTACTGTCAGTATTCTATGCCCATATTTGGTGTGCTGTTCGTATTCTATGCCCATATTTGGTGTGCTGTTCGGACTCAATAAGGCATATCTACTCGTAAAACAAAATGGCTATATCAAAATTTTGATTGGAAGTATTTGGCTAAATGAACGGCATGGGTGGGCATTAGCCTTCCGATTACTTTCAACTATCAAGAGAGACACTGGTTTTCTCGATTTCTAATTGAATGAGCCCTTTTTGAAGTTTCTACAACAACGCTTCTTGTAAAAACCTTATATGCCCCCAGGGTTTAACTTACAACCTTCTCCCTGAGGGCTGTGGGGGGGGGTTCTTATCCTCAAAAACATAATTTCAGGAATTTTCAACTACGTTTAACAAAATGGCTATCTGAAAAATTTTATCGGATGTGTTTGGGGAGAGGGTGGGCGTCGGTGGCTGGTTGGTTGCCCTCCAACCACTTTGACTATTAAAAAGTGGACTAGCCGCTTCAATTTCCAATTGAATGAGCCCTTTTTGAAGTTTCTCCGATAAAACTTTCTATTGAAACCTTATATTGCCCCAGGGCATAATTTAAAATCCTTGTCCTGAGGGCTTGGGGATTTGTCATCCTCAAAGACATAATCGCCGGACCTTTCAACTACGTTGAAGAGAATGGCTATCACAAAATGTTGATTGGTTAAGTTTGAGGAAAGGCTGGACGTGGAAGGGGGTTAGTTGTCCTCCAATCACTGTCGACTATTAAAAAGCGCACTAGCCGTTTCAGTTTCCAATCGAATGAGCATTTTTTGAAGTTTCTACAGCAACTCTTTCGATACATAGTGACCTGGTCTAAGACAAAAATAAATAAATAAATAATACATCGTGTCGACATCGTTCTTTACTTAGGCAGCGCTATTACGCTGCCTATGAAAAATCTTTTCAAAAGATGCTTGCATTATCTTAACTTTTAGCCACTATGTGCCGTGGTTTCTTCTTTACTAGGTTTCAGCTATAACTGATGAATCTTACATAGTCCCCATTTACAGTGAACTATATCGATCCATTATTTATTTCTTATATTATCTTGTCGAGATATAAGCGTGTTAAAGATCTGGATATATGGTTAACAGACCATGTTTTAAACAGTAGGGTGTACGAGAAGTGTAGACCAATCCCGCTTCCTAGGGTTGTGAACTATGCCGATCTTTTACACAATTTTCAAAGATAAATCGCAAACAGGAAAATTCCTACGGTTTTTTCTTAGTTTATATATTAAGAGACAAACCTAAGAGAATCAAGCAGCTAAGTAAGTCAAATATGGCACAAAATCCTAAAAAAGCTACTATATTAATTAAAAGTTCAGTTACTTTTATAAAAAGTTACTTTTATAAATATTTCAGTTACTTTTATAATACTTTTATGTTACTTATTATAAAAACAGGAAAAAGCCTATGGTTTTTTCTTCCTTAGAATAGTAAGAGACCAACCTGAAGAAATAGCCAGCTACTTAAGTCAAATATATGCAACCCGGATGATGTGAATAATATCTTTTTACTCAAATGTCATACAAAAAATGTACTTTTTCGTAAAATTTCGATTCTATTTTAAGCTATTGTTTTATTCTTCTAATTATCGTCTTATAATATAAGTTTTATTACTTCAGTTACTATGTAATACAGTCCATTCCTTAATGTAAGCGTCGTATGGATTAGAGTGGTTCCACGTTTCATTGCACTGGAGACAATGAACTCTTACACAACCATATTTAGAATAGCAAGAAAGAACCCTCAGAGAATCACGCAGCTAAGTAAGTCTATAATGTACCCTGGTTAGTTCTAAGCATTAACTGCACTGATTCTTTATATAATCTTATCTGATCTGTTCTCGGCCTGATCTTATCTGTTTTTTGTTTGATGTGAAATTACAATAAGGAAAAGGCCTATGGTTTTTTCTTAATTGGAATAGTAAGAGACGACCTGGCTACAACCTACAGTTATGGCGTCATTGATCAATTTTTAATGTGAAACATGCAGTTTTTGCAAAAAATTGATTCTATTTTAAAATAATTTGTTTTAATTAGAAAATGTTTTTAACGCCATTAGTTTCCTTTAAAATGAACCATTGAACAACTCTCTCCCATGTTCCAGTGCCAAGCTATCTGTGGAAAATAAAAAAAGGAAAAAAAGATACCATTTAGGCAGAGTGCTGTAGTAACTGCCACTTTTTTTTATTTTTAAGCCAATATATTTTCCTTGCTGTCCAAGCCAAGGGACAGAATGTTTCCTATATAGGGGTTTCGGACAAGGCGGTTCTAATGGTGTACTTTTTGTTTTGATTCGACTTTATTTTAAGAGTTATGGGTTATTATATTTCTTAACATTGGACGTGTCAGCTTTTACTAGGTTACTAGCTACCGCTGCAACCCGGATGATGTGAATAATATCTTTTTACTCAAATGTCATACAAAAAATGTACTTTTTCGTAAAATTTCGATTCTATTTTAAGCTATTTATTTTTTGAAAAGTGAAAAGGTTTTTAAATACATCAATATCCTTTGAAATGAGCCATTAAACAGCTTTCTATGATGTTCCAGTGCCCCGCTAGCCGCGGAGAAGATGAAAAATACAGAAAGAAAAAAAGATACCGTCGATACGAAAAATCATGGTTTCAGCCACTTTTCTTGTTTTTCAAGCCAATCGATGTTCCTCGTTGTACAAGCCAAGGGATGGTAAGTTTCCCATATAAAGGTTTCAGACAAGGCAGTTCTAACAGTTTACCTCTTATTTTGATCTGACACTTTTTTTTGGAGTTATAGGGTATTATACTTTAACTATTAGACGTGATGGTCTCTATCTAGGTTGCTAGCTACCGCTGCAACCCGGATAAATGCCCTATTTAAAAGTAGTCCCAAACAACATTGTTGTTGAGACTACATATAATCAAAATTTAGCAAAGCAGAGCTATCAAAAACCATTAATTGGATTAACAAGATGCATTTTGCTCTCATGTTTAATTCATTTTATTCTATAAGAAGCATACGTCTCAATCTTGAGAAATAAGGCAATTCCACTTCACAATGCACATTCTCTGGTTACTTTTATTTGACTGAGAATATTGATAGTCAATAATTTTCAAAAAAAAAGTATCCTGTGACAATTTAGGGATGTTTAAGATAATATATATGCCATATTAGAGCGAATTAGCCACATCCATTCGAATATGCTATTCTTGTGTCTTGTACCAATCTATTAAACTGATTTGGCTTGAGAAACGCTTTTAAGCATTCACACATGTTTGACATTACCTATAACAGTAATTTTAAAAATAAGAACTATTATAAATAATTCTCAACATTTATAAGAAATATATCGGTCTCATAATTAATTTAACATGCTTTCTTTGGTTGCATTTCCTTGCACGAGAATATTCATAGCCAAAATTTTGGCTTATTGGGATATCTCAAAGAAATACATTTTAATGAATTAGAGCTTTTTGGTAGAACATTTAATGTAGAACGTAAATACATGTGAACTTAGTTAGATGGTAACTATCGGTTTTTGGAAACACACACAAAAAGTAAAGTCAGGCTAATCCTAATGAAAAATAACAAAAGAAGATGATAAAATAATAATTTAGAAACAAAATTATGGAAATCTTACCAGTACTTGTCTGTTAAACGGAACACATTTAAGAATGACGCTGTGAAACATATAACAGAAAACGGTTTCCCTTCCTAGATCGGTTATGATTTGCTTATTTTGAGTGAGAAAATTACGATGTATGTATATTTTTATTAAATGTTTAATATATGGAAGTGGGTAGGGATTAGGTTATGTTAGGTCAAATTAGGTTGGATTAGGTTAAGTATTTAACATAATGCGTTCTTTGTGGCCCACTTTCCTTAATCCTTTGTCGTAGGTTCCATAATTTTGTTTCTAAAGTATTATATTATTATCATGTTTTGTTATTTTTCATTGGGATTAATCCAACTTCCCTTATTGTATGCGAGCTGACAAGTACCCACTTCAGACTATGGAGTGTTCTGTTGGAATCCCAAAGAGTCCACTATTATTAAAAGGATGTAATTTTAATGTAAGAACTTCGAAATTTGTTGGCAGTAAAGGTACTATCACCTTGTAATTTTTATTAGATTTCCTATTCGTTCCAATGCAGTACTCTCCTGGCAACCACTAAGTTGACGCTGAAGAGGTAGACCTAGAAATACCTTGCGGATGATACATCAGACCAACCTACATAGCCTGCTAACGCTTGTCCAATCTCAGTGGGAGAACGTTCTGGCAACACCAAACATTCAAATGAATCGCAGCTCCTTCTTGATGCCCTGGGTACCTTTGGAAGCACAGGTGGATCTAAGGCTCACTGTCTAAGTAGCAGTAGCTGTAGCATTAAGCCTATAGTACGCACTGGTTAGTGCAGCATTGTTCTCAACATCCTCTCAAGTTTCAACTTAATAATCAAAGCCAATTCCTTGGCTTAGTGTGCAAACTACATATGTACATCGTGTATTTTGATTTAGTTATTGTTCCCCTCAATAGTCCCAGAGAGTTTCACCCTGTTAACCTTAGTCAGAGTGGTCGGAGTAGCAGTAGTAGTAGAACTGGAAGTTGTAGCAGTAGTAGCATTACGTCTGTAGGATGTGTCCTCGTACTCCACACAAGATTTCCCACTTTAAGACGGCACAGTAGCCCATTCGATTATAGAGTTTTGAAGAAGTAGCCTTTGCACAATAATTCATATTCTGAGCAAAAACTTATCAATTAATCTACTGCATAAAATGTACATCAGTACCATTAAAAATTTTACAGACACTTTTAAGTCACTAATAATCATGTTTATATAGCATTTTAAGTACGTTTTCAATAATAAGATATGTTTTCAATACGTTTTCAATAATACGTTTTCAATCAATAAGACTAAGGGTAAGAAGGTGAAAGTTTGTGAAAATATACATAAAGATAAAGGGGCAACCGTCAGACGATTGCCCTCTTGCTTCTTAATTCTAAAATTACTACTACTACTACTATGATACTAGGATAATTAAGACTAAGGGTAGGAAGGTGAAAATTTGAAATAAAATAGAGGGACAAATTTGAAATAAATCAAAATACATTATGCGCAAGCTGATTGTTAAAAGGGCTTATCTCAGGAATGGATTACGGAATTAAGTCAAAACATTCAGGGAATGCTTAAAGGGGAGGATCAATTGACCTCAAGGTAATATGTACACGCTACTTCTAATACAGATAACATTGCTACCACTACTACTACAGCCACTCCAATTACTACTTCCATTGCTACTACCTATAATTCTAAGAGTATTAAGATGAAAATCTAAGGAAGTGTTGAGGGGGAAGTTGAAATAAATTAAAACACACAATGGTTACACAGGTTATCAAAAGGGCATATCAGTAATATCATAACAATGACTAACTGTATTGAATTGAAGCTTCCGGGGCTTGATGAGGGAGATGTTCAAATCACCAAAAGGCAAAATGTTAGTAGCCTACCACTGCTACTGCTACTGATATTATTATTTTTACTACTACTAGTCCTACAACTACTACAACAAGTACTACTACTACTACTACTACTACTACTGTAACTACTATTACAACTGTGCTAAGTTGTAATAGTGGCAAGTTAACAAATTGAGAGGGAGTAGTCAATCCGGACATGGCCCAGTTAAAGATAGGAATGGGGCCGAATTAGTGATAAGGAAAAAACTAAAGAGAGATGGGCCGAACATTTGTAGAATTTGCTTAACCGAGATAGAGTTGCAGTAAATGATATAGAGGAAAATGAAAAAAATTTTGACACCTTGGATGTGAAGGAAGATTTGTTTTGTGAGGAGGAATTAGGGACAGTACTAAAAGGATTAAAAAATAATAAGGCTCCAGGTGCTAATAGGGTGGTAAATAAGTTTCTTAAATATGGTGGCTCTGAGGTTAGAAATAAGTTACTGAAGATTATGAATATGATTTTGGAAAAAGGGGAAGTACCTAACGATTTTAGTAAAACCTTAATTAAGCCACTTTATAAGAAAGGTGATAAAAGTGAGTGTGGTAATTATCGAGGCATTAGTCTGGTCTCTGTAGGTAGTAAATTACTTAGTAATATGATAGTTTTTAGATTGAGAGATGCCGTAGATAAAGTTTTAAGAGAAGAACAGTTTGGTTTCAGAAAAGGTGGAGAATGTGTCGACCAAACTTTCACTCTTAGGCTAATAATTGAGAAGTGCTTGAGTTTTCAAACACTTTTGGTTCTCAGTTTTATAGATTATGAGCAAGCGTTCGATTCTGTTGATAGAAGAGCTTTAGTAAAGGTTTTATCCTTGTATGGTATACCAGACAAATACATGAAAGTGATTAGTGCTATGTGTGAGAATAACACTGTTGCGGTTAAGGTAGGAAATGAGGTTAGAAACTGGTTTTGTGTTAAATCAGGAGTTAAGCAGGGTTGTGTTCTATCCCCCTTTATATGTATTATTTTGATGAACTTTGTTTTAAGGAGCACAGAAAGGCACTAGAAGACCACGGAATCAAATGGGGAGGAAAAATTCTCCTGGAATTAGATTATGCTGATGATTCAAGCATCCTAGATGAAAGTGTGAGCACAATGAATGAAATTTTAGAGATTTTGCGACTTCAGGGTGCTAGAATAGGTTTGAAAATTAATATTAAGAAGACTAAGTCACTAAGGCTAGGAATAAGTGAAGATGAAAAGGTGACGTTGGGTAATGAAAAGATTGATCAGGTGGGAAGCTTCACTTACCTTGGTAGTATTATTAGTAAAGATGGTGGGAGCAGCGAAGATGTTAAAAGTAGAATAGCCAAAGTTCAAGGTGTTTTTTCACAGTTAAAAAAAAGTTTAGAAGAATAGGAAGATAAATCTGCAAACCAGGATTAGAATATTAGAAGCTACAGTGATGACAGTGGTCAAATATGGCTCTGAAGCACGGGCGCTCCGAAAAGCGATGAAGATTTGCTAGATTTTTTTCAGAGAAATTGCTTAAGGATTGTTCAGGGTACCCGGCTGACTGACCGTATTTCAAACAATAGGCTATACGAAAAATGTGGTTCAATACCGCTCTCTAGAGCTATAATGAAAGAAAGGTTGAGGTGGCTAGGGCACGTTGTGCGGATGATGGATGACAGATTGCCGAAGATTGTTCTTTTAAGCCAACCGTCTAGGGCTAAACGGAAAGCCAGTTGTCCTCGTTTGGGGTGGGAGGACGTCATAAAGAAAGATTTAAAGGAAATGGGAACTTCGTGGGCGGGTGTAAAAGGGGAGGCTTTGAATAGATTGGGATGGAGGAGGAGCTTGCATAGCTGTGTTGGCCTCGGGCGGCTTGGTGCTGTGGTGAGTTGTTAGTAGTAGTAGTAGTAGTAGTAGTAGCAGTAGTAGTAGGTGGAACCGAACCACTACACGCCGTCTACATAAATATTGTCAAAAGGGCGTATCTTAGGAACAACCAGGTGTTTGATATTGAAACTTACAGGACTTGCTGTGGGGGATGTTCTACTAGCCAAGAGCCAATATTTGCATTCTACTGCTGCTACTTCTACTACCGCTACTGCTAATACTGCTACTAGTGGTGCTACCACTACTGCTACTAAGGCTAGTGCTACCACTGGTTCTACTGCTACTACTACTGCCAATACTATTTCTAGTGGTACTACTGCTACTAAAACTAAAGGTGTTAACCTTCTGACTACTGGCATAGATATAGATATTGAAAACGCTTCTTTTTTACGCCTTATGTGCTAGAAAAATCACTGATTTCAAAAATGATTTTGAAAAATTTTACTTCCTCCCCCTCTCCAAAATCAATTGTCCACTCCCTTGGACATCGGTTCCCAACAAAGTAAACCAGTCATATATGTCAACTATTTAACACTCTTATTTTTATTAAGAGAAAAAACGGTAAACTTGTTTTCCATGGAAAGAGAAACTAATTTCCCTATTTCTACCAGAAGTTTACAGGTGGAAACAAGAAAAGCAGTTTCTCTCACGAACAAGATAAAGAAACACTTTACATTCAACACACCATCTCGTCTTTATTGAGCAGCCTGGAGGGCGGTACCTCTTCATGTTCTTTAGGTCGTGGTATTCGGGTAAGTGAATGGCTCCTCTACCTCTCTCAGGTGGTAATGGTCGTTTCCGATCGAAATTACCAGCCAAAAGTATTTAGAAATCGTCACCTCCCTCAACATATTGCTCTCGTTTCGGCCAACAGAGAAGGCACTCTGTGACGGGAAAACTATATAAGATGAGTTTGTTTAAGCTTGGCCTGCTATTTTCTTCACGAGCCTGAATCTCAATAAGAGCTTAATAGAAGCGAATTCTCAATAGAAGCGAATCAGTATCACTGATCATACGGTCAACTATGTCCACTCCACTTATGTACTGGTTGTAGTCAGCTATAGACCTTGGGCAAGAGAATGTGATCCGTGTCCCCTGCTTTTTGTCCCATCTTTCCATTATTGTCTCTGCTTCTATTGCCTTACTATTCGAGCCTAGTGTCACAATTCTCGTATCAAATCATTCCGTGATGGCTTATTTTCCATCTTCTCACAGAGATGCAACACTCGACTATCTCGCTATCTTGTTTATTTCTTTCTCTGGCTTTAGAGGTACAGTCATGATTGCATGATTGTGCCAGTTGCATTTATCTGTGTTTCACAGAGAAGGTCAAGTAGTTTAGTTGAGTGGAAAAATCGATCGAAGTAGAGGCAAGGTCCAGATGGGAGAGTTTGAAATAGACTGGGTTCAATTCCAGCTTCAAGACCATTACATCGCATACTTTCAGTAAGTGTAGTACCCCCCTGATGAATCTCGAAGTCAAGTGCGAGGCCCTTCTGGTTAGCCAAGACAAAGATTTGAGGCCGACGGAGTTTGACTTATTGGATGCATACTACCTTAAAGACGTTTCCTCGAAATTGCGATGATCTGCTTATCAATTGAACAATTTTTGTCCCTCGGGGAAGAAAGGCAACGGTAAGAAACTGTCGACATTTAACTAAAATCTCCATAACTAATTGTTCTTCTTAATGTCTTCAGAAATTTCCTCATCAACAACAAGTTTCATATTGCTTTTTTAGAGTGAAGAAACGGTTTTCTCCAGTTTTTTCTGCAATCTGGTTTACACGGTACTGTACCTTCCAATACATTTCAATTTGAGGATATTTGAGATTTCCCATCAATACTAAAACTCCAAAAAATTTCTTAAATTCATCACCTGTGACATTTAGGTTCTTGTGGAATATTTTTTTTTAGGCGTAGTTTGTGGCATGTACCGTCTCATCAAAAAAATACAGGAGGCGTACTGTGTGAAAAATTCTTCTTGTTGTCCAATCAGAATGGTCAGTAAAGATAACTTCATCTCTTAATGGACCCAAGTGAATCTCAAACCTCTTGCTTTCCCTCCATTTCATCAATTTTGGTCTTTTCATAGGTTGCTGTGACATTCGAGCCCACCCGGCTAGAGGTATGTCATCTTCAAAATCAGACTCAAGCTCAGATACTTCCTCGTCGTTTTCTTTCATCGCCTGGATGGATAGCATTGTTAGGATCTTCATCTTTACTTTTATCTTCGAGGTCTATCTCACGGGGCTCAAAGAGGTCATCATCACTTTCATTTGCAGAAAGGTCCTCAACATCACTGGCATCGATGGTTGCCAAGGCATCAGACACAGTAACTACAAGAGAAAACATAGTTTTCAGCTTTTGAAGGTGACCATAAGCGAAAGTAAAGAAAACAAATTTAAAATAGTAATTTCTTCTATTCCGTTATATTTAATCTTTCCAACTTCAAAATACTTGATTGAGAACCACCGTCCACGGGGGTGGAAATTGAACTATAGTCCCATACTAGTAGATGTTGTGATGGACATAGGTGGCAAAATCTCTCCCAAAAAGAAGTTGTAACCCTTCTAAGGAAGCTTATTTTTTTCCAGGCTCCACTTCCCATCAGAGGCAACGCTATAGTGTTGCCTATAGTAAAGGCCATACGGCTCCAAAGTTTTGTTATTATTGTTTTTTTCCAGAGGCACTTCATATGGAAGGGGTCGCCGTGGAAACTTCAAAGGGGGCTCATTCGAATGGAAATCGGGAGTTATAGTGCCCTTTTTAAGGGTCAAAAGTGATTGGAGGGGAAATAGCTCCCCCCACGCCCATCATTCCCCCAAACTTTTCCAATCAAAATTTTTAGACAGCCATTTTGTTCAGCGTAGTTGATTTCCAGATAGAAAATATGTTTTTGAGGAGGAAACTCCCCTACAACCCTCAGGGCAAGGGTTTAAGTTATACCCTGGGGGTATATAAGGTTTGTAGAGAAGGCGTTGTCTTAGAAACTTCAAAAAAGGCTCATTTGATTGAAAATTCAAAGGGCTAGTGCCCTTTTTAATAGTCGAAAGTGATTGGAGGGCAACTAGCCCCCCCCCGCCCATCATTCCCCCAAATATGTCCAATCCAAAATTTTGAGATAACCATTTTGTTCAGCGTAGTTAATTTCCAGATAGAAAATATGTTTTTGAGGATGACACTCCCCCACAACCCTCAGGGCAAGGTTTTTAAGTTATGCCCTGGGGGCATATAAGGTTTGTATAGAAGGCATTGTCTTAGAAACTTCAAAAAAGGCTCATTCGATTGGAAATTCAAAGGGCTGGTGCCCTTATAATAGTCGAAAGTGATTGGAGGGCAACTAACCCCCCTTCGCACGCCCACCTTATCCCCAAAAACATCCAATCAAAATTTTGAGATTCATCAAAATTTGCCATTTTATTAAACGTAGTTTTAAGTTCTGGAAATTAGGTCTTTGAGGATGACAACTCCCCCACAGCCCTCAGGGCAAGGACTGTAAGTTATGCCCTGGGGGCATATAAGATTTTGTATAGATAGATAGATAGATAGATAGATTTATTTTCCATATACCAGTAAAATAATTACATAACAATCTACAAATCCCCACAAAGGCTCCATGGCCTGTAGGAGGGGGATTATGAAAAGATCAAATAAACATTAAACATTTAAACACTTAAGATTTAAACAATATAAACATAACATTAATACTTAAACATATAAACATAAGCATTTGAACTTTTAACATGTAAAGCATTTGCTTAATAAAACGAGAAAAAATAAATAAATAAAAGAATTAAATGAAAAAAACTATTGGCAGCAGGCAAAAGTAAAAAAAATTAATCACATGAAAACAAATATTTTTTTACTAGTCTTTTGAAGGTGCCAAACGAGTGGCATTCTCGAACCGAATCGGGAAGGGTGTTCCATGTCAAATGACACGCAACAAGAGGATTAAAATCGGATCTTATTGTTGGTGTATGGGGAATTTGGATATTTAAAGAACTACGGAGTTGATAATTTGACCGATCAGATACAAAAGAAGACGTAAATCTAAGGGATCTAGGAATATCACCATGGATTTGAAGAAAAGCGAAAGACGCACAGGAAAGAATATAAAGTTTTTTAATATCAAGTAACGGTTTAGTTTCCGAACGATTTACATCCTGGATAAGATTTATAGCTTTATCATAAGTATTCGAAAGCGGTTTGAGAAAAGAAGGGAAAGTAGACATCCATATGACTGAACAATAGGAAACATAAGAATGAATTAAGCTATGAAATAGGATTCTTACAATTGGCCCTGGAAAGATGTGTTTTAGTTTTCTTAGAATACCGAGGTTTCTGCATACCTTCATTTTAATCAAATCAATATGGTGTTTAAAAGATAAATTTTCATCTAGGAGGATACCTAGGAAACGGACATGGCCATCCTTTGGTCTACTAATAAAGCCTTTGGATATATGAATTTCAGATAATTGAGGACAAGCCTGGGATATACGAGAAAAAACTAAAAAACTAGTTTTAGAAACATTTAAGGCAAGAGAGTTAGCATCAAACCAAATTGAAACTCTCTCAAAGAGGTTCACTAACTTTGTACGAACCTCATCCTCAGTTCTCCCAGAAGTAAAAAGGGTGGTATCATCGGCAAAAGTAACAAGAGAATCCAAGGTATGCAAACTATAGTTGTGAGTAAGGGAGACTGTTGGATGACATAGACGACAGCAATAAAGAGGATTTTTATTTCTAACTGCAAAAATTAGGTCATTTATGTAAATTAAAAACAGTGCCGGCCCTAAAACTGACCCTTGAGGGACCCCCTGGTCAACACTTGATGGTGAGCGAAAAAGTGGATCAACAGAAATTATTCTACCAGACAAGAAAGACTTGAACCAATAAAACGCACTACCTCTTACGCCAAAATGAGAAAGTTTAAATAGAAGAACACTGTGGGTTAAAGAATCAAAGGCTTTACGAACATCCAGAAACAAAGCAGCAGGAATCAAATGGGAATCTATGACAGAGTGAAGATAATTCAGTAAAACTGCACAAGCATGCTCAGTCGAATGATGTGCTCGAAAACCAAATTGAAAATTGTGAAAAAAATCTTTAGAAGTAAGAAAATTATTAAGACGAGAAAGCATCGCCTTCTCAAATATTTTGCTAAACACAGACAACAAAGAAATTGGCCGATAGTTGGCTGGATCATTTCGTGTCCCCCCCCCTTATATAATATGATGACTCGAGCACGCTTGAGACTACTCGGGAAAATACCATGCTGAAAGGAGAGGTTAATAAGTTTTGTTAAGGGATAAATAATGGAAGGAAGTATGAACTTAATTACTTTAGTAGGAATATTATCAGGGCCAGACGACGAACAATTTTTCAATCCCATAACAATTTTAGCTATTTCTTTCTCCGTCGCTGGTTCCAAAAACATTGACTTCATACAAGGTGGCCCAAGATAAGACCTGAAGTTGGATCCTTCCAAGATAGACAACGTTATCGTAGAAACTTCAGAAAGGGCTCATTCGATTGGAAATTTAAATGGCTAATTCTCTTTTTAATAGTCGAAAGTGATTCTAAGGCAACTGACACCGCTTCCACGCCCACCATTTCCCCAAACACATCCAAATAAAATTCTGATATAGCCATTTTGTTCAACGTAGTTAAAAGTTCTTGAAATTATATGTTTGAGCAGGACACTGCTCCCACAGTCTTCAGGGACAAAGGTTATAAGTTATGTCCTGGGGGCATATATGGTTCTTATGAAAGAGATTCTCGTATAAACTTCAAAGAGGGCTCATTTGATTGGAAATTGAAAGTTCTAGTTCAATTTTTAAGAGTCAAAAGATATCCGAGGGCAACTATCTCCCCCACAGATACCCTTTTTTCGCCAAGACCATCCGATAAAAATTCTATAATAGCCATTTCATTAAAAATAGTTCAAAGGTCAGATAAGAAAAATTCCTGTTTCGACGGAACCCGCCAGGGCCCGGAGGAAGGCGTTATGAGTAATGCTCTTGGGGCATATATAGTTCTTATGGAAGGGATGCTCGTATAAACTTTAGAGAGGGCTCATTTGATTGGAAATTGAAAGTTCTTGTTCACATTTTAAGAGTCAAAAGATATTGGAGGGCAACTAGACCCCCCACCCCTCCTCCACATCCTAAATGCATCAGATAAAAATTTTGAGATAGACATTTTTTTAAAATAGTTCAAAGTTCTGACAACAAAAACTCCGGTGTCGACACAGCCCACCAGGGCCCGGAGGTACGTGTTGTAAGTTTTGCCTTTGGGGCATATAAGGAATCAAACAATCATTAAATAAACAATCAATGCAAACAAGCATACAATAGATATTAATATAAATTAATAAATAAATTTAGTTTTTTAACTTAATTTTCTCATGTTACTCTTTTCTCAAGTTTTAGACAATAGAAAACTAAAGGTCATAAAGGCAATAAGGTTTCGATGTTTTATTGTTTTTTATTTGTGCACTAAGATTAGTGAAAACAGGGCCAACGACGGGAAGGTTGTGCACAGCCAGCCCCGTCCGCCTACCCTTTAAGATTAAACCCGACCCCCTAATATCCTCCCATTTGTAGCGCCAATGTGAGGATAGCCTTATATAGTGCTTGTTAATGGTTATCTCTTTTGTAAAGTTATTTTAGTTTTTTTAATTAATTTTTTTTCTGTTACTAAGTTTTAGACAATAGAAAACCAAAGGTCATAAAGACCATAAGGCTTTAATGTTTTATTGGGTCTTTTTCTAAAAACTCCTCATTCTGTTGTGTACAGCCAGCCCTGCCCGCCCACCCCTTACCATTAGACCTGACCCCCTGATGTCCTCCCATTTGCAGTGCAAATGGGAGATGTTAAGGGGGTTCACCATTGTACAATCTGTGAAATCAATCCTGCAATAACTAAAAATATAAAGTATTTTTGAGTATTTTAACGTCTTCCACAACTCAAACAGTCTATCATTCTACAGCCCAATGAGTCTGTGTAATCTCCTAAATTGGTAACGTAGGAGATAAGTGAAGTTCCGCCCCGTATTGGATGAGTCTCCAACCTCACCCTCCCCCTCTTCTACTGTCTACACTAAAGTTTTCTTCTTTATGCCAACCACGCTGCCCCCACCCCAAAGACTTTAATAAGGTAAAGTTTTATATGGGAAGAACACATAGTCAATCTATTATAATTATCCAATTATAAGGTTAAAATACATGCTCTGCGATAGATGCGAAATTGCTTTCGCAAACAAAATACTATTATGGTAAATTCCAAACAGTCGTTATCTCTCTGTGTCAGCAAGTGAAATGGTCTAAACACCCTTATTGAATTTTTCAATCCAGTCATTGTTGTCAATCGCTGTCCACAAGTTATGCAAGCTGTCTATTGTTCATATATTAATTAAAAAAAAGTTTCCGAAAAATAAGTTTTTCAAAGAAAATTAAAGGTCATTTTAAACTTAAGCTCAGGAAATATGAATACCTGCTAAAATTCAAACTCAAAACGACCAGAAATTACTATTAAAGAATAAATGAAACCCAAAACGAACAGAAATTAAATAAACAATTATAGCAAAAAACATACAAAAAGTAATAATATAAATGAATAAATATATCTTAAAGCGAGTAATGCTTCGATTGAATATGAAAATCAAGCTTAAAACGAAAACCAATAGTTTGCTATTAAAGTATAAATGAAAATTAAAACGAACAGAAAGTAAATAAACAATCAATGCGAACAAACATACAATATAAATTAGTGTAAATGAATAAATAAATCTTAAAACGAGTGAAACTTCAATTGAATATGCAAATCAAGTTTGAATCGAATAAAAATAACTACAAACAAGAGTTTGTGTATCGCCTCACTGCAGAAGCCTAAAACCTATTGCGTCATTGGCGCCTTACTGAAAACTATATGAGTCTTGAACAGTCTTGGAAAGTATAAATAAAATCAAATTGAATATTAGATATATAATGATATTAATTGTTGAAAAATCCATCAGTTCAAGGTTTTTTTTTTCACTGTAATTTTTATTTTCATTTTCAATGCTGTAAGAACTGGAAAAGAATAAATTTGTAATATAAGAAAATTCGTTTTCAGTGAAGCGCCAATGACGCAGAAGGCTTTAGGTTTTTGCAGTTAAAGAAGGAGGCAGTATCCAATTTTGTTTGTAGTGAAACTATATTTGCGTGACCAATCTTGGAAAGAACTAATAAATTAAACTGAATATTTGATGTATAATGATATTAATTGCTGAAAGCTCATGAGTTCAAAATTATACTGTAATTTTAATATTTATTTTCAATATTAAGTACAAAAGAAAGCATTTGTAATATAATTCGTTTTCAGTAAAGCGCCAATGGCGCAGTAGGTTTTAGGCTTCTGCAGTAAGACCCAAACTCTTGTTTGTAGTTATTTTTATTCGATTCAAACTTGATTTGCATATTCAATTTACTTTCACTCGTTTTAAGATTTATTTATTCATTTACATTAATATATATTGTATGTTTGTTCGCATTGATTGTTTATTTAATTTCTGTTCGTTTTAAGTTTCATTTATACTTTAATAGCAGGCTATTCTTTGTCGTTTTAAGCTTGATTTTCATATTCAATCTAAGCATTTCCCGCTTTAAGATAGATTTATTGATTTATATTATTACTTGTTGTATGTTTTTGCTATGATTGTTTATTTAATTTCTGTTCGTTTTGGGTTTCATTTATTCTTTAATAGTGATTTCTGGTCATTTTGAGTTTGAATTTTAACAGGTATTCATATCTCCTGAGCTTAAGTTTAAAATGGCCTTTACTTTTCTTTGAAAA
>JAQQPU010019325.1:5308-16571 GCA_029168905.1 Artemia sp. Kazakhstan ARC1039
TCAAGTTTCTGGATGGTCCTCTGAAATAAATATTAGCTGTTCGATTTAGGACTCTGAATGTCTCTTTTTTAAGTAAAATAGCCCCAAACAACCCCCCCCCCATTGCCTGGCTTTTGGTCAGTAGACAGGATCTCCTCTCGTCAAATATATTCTTTTTTTTGTCAAATGTTTAACAACAAACTGTCAATATTGTTTCCATGTTTAACCAAATATGTCAACATGCAAATGGGTACCAAAGACTAATTGCTTAATTTATAATTATAGATAACTAGAAGCTAATCTGGACGGCTGCATTAAAAAAGAAAAAAAACTAGTGTATATTCTTTTGAAAGGATCCAGAAAAGATTTCTTTTTTTCCTCTCCCCGAAGAAGAATTTTAAGTCAACTTCAAGAAACCTAGATTATTAGTATTACTATATATTTGAACGCAGCAAAGATTTATCTCAGTAAATTACCTGAAACTAATGCTGACCAATTCACAAATAACTCTCAATTAACCAATCTGTTCCAAACATAGATATTTTCAGTCCGCACGAGATATGACCTGGTTTGGAATGTATTTTGAACACACTCCTTAGCGGAGAGGAATCAGTTCATCTTAGATCTCTGATACGAGAGGATGAATGAAATAACCTAGAACCAGCTTTATTTTCGTAATTTAGAAGTAAGTACAATCAAATTTATAAAAAAATAGTATTTTCATATGACCATCAAAATGAAATATTTGGTTTGATACTTGGGGGGATTAAGTTTAAATTTTCGACATATTAATTACGTGAATAAATTTTCATTATGGTTGTTTATTTTTTGAATTGATTTGTTTTGCACATACAAATTTTTTTTTCTGATTTCTTAGGAAATAGCATTGGTAAATCTAAAAAAATATCCTTAAATCCCGGAGAAGTGAAGACTATCCATTAGAATTTTTTAACATGAAATTATTCCATAATTCGTACATCTTACGGAAAATGTGAAAAGTACTATTTGAGAACAGAAAGATATGATAAAAGAGAAAAAATGTGAAGCAAAAACGAATAAAATATGAAACAAAAACCAAAAAATGTGAAAACAATTTAAAGAATATATAAGTATTATTTGAAACCAGAAAATATATAAGACTGTATCTTCTTTTCTTGAGATCCCACACGCTAATATTTGTTTTGTTTTAAAACTTCTCTTTTTAATAAATATGTTTTTTGAAAAAGATTTTGTGCAAATCAACATATTTAAAACACTTAAAAAATTTGGCCTAAGGCAAAAATCGAAATTTTGATGTGCGATGTTTTTTTTAAAGGTAGCCTACCTCCTTATTCCCTTTACGGAATTAACAAAAGAAACTTCCCGAAAAATATATTTTTCAAAGAAAAGTAAAGAGCCATATTATACTTGACCAGCAGAAATAAATTCCTATGATAATTCAATATTAAAGAATAAATAAAACCCGAGAAAACAAGATTTTGACTTTTACGGTTAGGGAAAGTGGAAAGAAGTAGTAGTCAAACTCCTATTTGTAGTAATTTTGTTCGTTTGAAGTTTAACGTGAAAATTCAATTTCATTTTTGCTCGTTTTAAGATTTAGTTCTCCATCTATAATAGTGCCACCTATCTATTTTTTTCAATGATCGTTCATTTTATTTTCTATTCGTTTGAGTTTCATTTATTCTTTCGTAGTAATTTTTGGTCGTTTTGAGTTTGAATTATTGTAGGATTTCATTCCTGCTGGTTTAAGTTTAACATGACTCTTTACTTTCCTTTAAAAATCTCTTTTCCGGAAGTTTTTTTTTTAAGTTAAGCTCTGTTCGTTTTATTCGATTGCCAAAGTTTTAGTTTTAGATAATATGATGAATAATTCTCCAGTTTTCAATGTCTCCAGCGTAGGAATTTAAATATCTACTTCTATTTTAATAGTTCTAATTAGTGGCTCTTGATTTATTTCAACACCCCCTTCAACATTCTCTGAATGATGAGGGGGTTTCAACATCAAATAGATGTAGTTTAACGTTCATGGGATATTGCAGATACGTCCTTCTGATAATTAAAAGCACATAGTACTTTTGATTGAAAATTCTGATCTTTAGTTGGTCCTAGGATATTGTAGATACATTCTTTTGATAACCTGGATGCACATAGTGTCTTTTGATTTAGTCTAAAATCCCCCTAAGTTTTACCTGAAAGTTCAACCACTGACCAACATACCCTGAAACTTTCAATTCAATACCCTCAACCGTTCCTGAAATATTGCTGATGCATCCCTTTAACCAATAGGCATGTACATAGTATGTTTTGAAAGTAATCACAGGTAAATATTGTACCATTTGCAAATAATCGCAAGTTCTCGCAGTCGGAAGCAGTCACTGTTGCATTTGCCACCAGTCACATATGCGGTCACTGTTGTAGTTGTAGTGGCCCTTAAAGTTTCAAGTTAATACCCTTACCCTTTCCTAAAATTTTGCAGATATGCCTTTTTGATTCAGATACTGTCTTTTGATTTAGCTCCCTCAACATCCCTTGAAGTTTCTGGTCAATAACCTAAATTTCAATAATATAACATAATAATATAATTTATATTGGAAGACCCGAGGGACATATGCAAAAGTCGTGACTACATCTATCTAACTACAAAAGCATTTGACTCGAAAGCAAACTGTATGGTCGTAGGTACGAGCCCCACGTTGGGCGTATTTTTCTGGCCTCCCCCAGGCCATTCAAACTGTATGGTCGTGGGTTCGAGCCTCATGTTGGGCGTTTTTTTCTGGCCTCCCCTTGACCATTCAGCGTGTCCCCAGGTGGCAATAGGGGAACGCTCTACAGATATGTAGGGTACCTCCATAGGAGGCACGGACCAAGGGGGGACCTTGTCCCTGGGGGTCAATAATAGAATCTGGGGCACCCTCGCCCGGGATCATAAATACAGGCGGAGGAGGAAGAAGGCCACTCAAATGTACACTCAAAAGGGCCCACGAAAGTCCCATGAGTTGCAAACCTTCTCCCAGTAATGGGTTAAATTGCATGGTGATGCAGAACACCATCGCGGGAGGATCCTCTACAGGAGGACAACTGCGGCAGGGTGTAAGATCCAGATCTATGGACAACAGCCTCTCCAAAGGGCTGCCTCGACCTTTTCGGGGTGCCTGCAATACTGGGGACCTTGCAGTCAACTCTATTCCCACTTGAGGAGTGGCGCCCCTCGAGGAAATTATAGCCTAGTAAACGATACAGCATTCGCACGGGATTCTGACTAATGGACAATTCTTCTGGGCTTGGTATGTTTTGATGGGCGTCTTTGGGCTGAAAAACCTCTTCCTAGCTAATTTATCTATTATGGGTTGCCTCCCCGTAGTAGCATAATATTTGTAGGCATGAATATATGATGAGTCTGAGGTAATAGGCTTGAGAATGTCTGTGCAGACTTTCGACTCTTGTTGATAAAAGAGCATCGCCAAGTGCTGAAAACCATGTTGTGACCAAGATGGGCCCAGGATTTCACAAAGCCTCCATTCATGGAGGTCCCAGGGACTTCTTGCTGTCCGGTTCTAAGCCGGCTTAAGCACTTCGGTGTAGACTTGAGAGGATATGTGATCCCCGTCCTGCACTGGTATCCGGGATCATTGCTTTTCCTGAGGCGAAAATAATTTCAATGATTTAAAGAATATGAAAATTAGAACTTGGAATGTTACGACATTAAAAAATGATTATCGTATCGACATTTTGACTGACGAATTCAGACGATTCGAGCTGGATTTATTAGGAGTTTCAGAAACTCATATCCCAGGGGTAGGAAGCATGAAATTAGGTGATATGGAATTTGTTTAATCAGGCAGGAAGGATGGGGTACATAGACAGGGTGTAGGGCGCATGATGAATAAGAGCTGCTAAGTCTTGTTTAGGCTGGGAAGGTGTTAATAATAGAATACTAATTGCTCATTTTATGACTAGAAAGTTCAGGGTATCAGTTATAGTAGTATACGCCCCTGTAGAACCGACTGAGGGAGACACTGGTGACTCAGATGAATTTTACTTACAGTTACAGGAGCAAATAGACAAGGTCCCAGGTAGAAATATGATGTTATTACTGGGAGATTTTAACGCCCAGGTTGGTAGAAATAGGGATAGATGGTATCCCAGCCTAGGTAAATTTGGTGTAGGAAAAGAAAACAGTAATGGATACAGACTTTTGCAATTTTGTAGGTATAACAATCTAGTTATAACCAATACGGTGTTTGGTCATAAAATGGCTCATAAGTTAACATGGTATTCACGTGATGCTAAGATAGCAAACCTTATTGATTATGTTATAGTAAACCGAAGACTGGCAGGATCAATACAAGATACTAGGGTATATAGGAGTGCTGTTATTGATGTTAAAAGTAAAGATCACCATCTAGTAGTGTCAAGGGTTAATTTAAAGCTGAAATATCGGAAGGGTAACTACCGCCCGGGAAGTTATGACGTTGGTAGACTCCTGGATGAGAATTTGAGAGAAACTTTCCAGGAACAGTTGAATGCTAAACTTAAGTGTTTAAAATTTGATAATGTGGAAGATGGTTGGAATAATTTTAGAAAAATAATTTGTGAAGTTGCTGAAGGTGCATTAGGGAAGAATTTAGAACTGCAGCTAAGAATATTAGTGAAACAGCTTTATGTTTAATAGAAAGGAGAAAGGACTTGTACAAGAATTATCTGCGTGATAGATCGTATGAAAACAAAACAAATGTAAAGAAACTGGAGAAAGCATTAAAATATGAACTAAGGAGGTGTGAAGTGGAGGCCATGGATAAAATTGCCGAGGATCTGAAAGATGCAGCTAGACGGCATAATAGTAAAATATTGTACTGGCACGTTCACAAATTGAGAGGGAGTAGTCAATCCGGACTAGTCCCAGTTAAAGATAGGACTGGGGTCGCAATTAGCGATAAGGAAAAAACTAAAGCGAGATTGGCCGAACATTTTGAGAACTTGCTTAACCGAGATAGAGTTGCAGGAAAAAATATAGAGGAAAATGAAAAAGTTTGTGATACTTTGGATGTGAAGGAAGATTTGTTTTGTGAGGAAGAATTAGCAACAGTACTAAAAGGATTAAAGGATAATAAGGCTCCAGGTGCTGATAGGGTGGTAAATGAGTTTCTTAAATATGGTGGATCTGAGGTTAGAAATAAGTTATTGAAGATTATGAATATGATTTTTGAAAAAGGAGAAGTGCTTAACGATTTTAGGAAAACCTTAATTAAGCCACTTTATAAGAAAGGTGATAAAAGTGAGTGTTGTAATTATCAGGGCATTAGTTTGGTCTCTGTAGGTAGCAAATTACTTAGTAATATGATACTTTTTAGACTGAGAGATGCCGTAGACAAAGTTTTAAGAGAAGAGCAGTGCGGTTTTAGAAAAGGTAGAGGATGTGTCGACCAAATTTTCACTCTTAGGCTAATAATTGAGAAGTGCCTGAGTTTTCAAACACCCTTGGTCCTCAGTTTTATAGATTATGAGCAAGCGTTCGATTCTGTTGATAGAAGAGCTTTAGTAAAGGTTTTATCCTTGTATGGTATACCAGACAAACACATTAAATTGATTAGTGCTATATACGAGAATAACACTGCTGCGGTTAAGGTAGGAAATGAGGTTAGCTGCTGGTTTTATATTACATCAGGAGTTAAGCAGGGTTGTGTTCTATCCCCCTTTATATGGATTATTTTGATGGACTTTGTTTTAAGGAGTGCAGGAAAGGCAGTGGGAGACCACGGAATCAAATGGGGAGGAAAAAGTCTCATGGACTTGGATTATGCTGATGATTTAAGCATCCTAGATGAAAGTGTGAGCAAAATGAATGAAGTTTTAGAGGTTTTGCGAGTTCAGGGTGCTAGAATTGGTTTGAAAATTAATCTTAGGAAGACTAAGTCACTAATGCTAGGAATAAGTGAAGATGAAAAGGTGACGTTGGGTAATGAAAAGATTGATCTGGTGGGCAGCTTCACTTACCTTGGTAGTACTATTAGTAAAGATGGTGGGAGCTGTGAAGATGTTAAAAATAGAATAGCCAAGGCTCAGGGTGTTTTTTCACGGTTAAAAAAAGTCTGGAAGAATAGGAAGATAAGTCTGCAAACCAAGATTAGAATATTAGAAGCTACAGTGATGACAGTGGTCAAATATGGCTCTGAAGCATGGACGCTCCTAAAAGCGGATGAAGATTTGCTAGATGTTTTCCAGAGAAATTGCTTAAGGATTGTTATGGGTACCCGGTTGACTGACCGTATTTCAAACAATAGGCTATACGGAAAATGTGGTTCAATACCGCTCTCTAGGGCTATAATGAAAGAAAGGTTGAGGTGTTTAGGGCACGTTGTGCGGATGACAGATTACCGAAGATTGTTCTTTTCGGCCAACCATCTAGGCCTAAACAGAAAGCAGGTCGTCCCCGTCTTGGGTGGGAGAACGCCATAAAGAAAGATTTAAAGGAAATGGGAACTTCGTGGGCGGGTGTAAAAAGGGAGGCTTTGAATAGATTGGGGTGGAGGAGGATCGTGCGTAGCTGTGTTGGCCTCAGGCGACTTGGTGCTGCGGTGAGTTGTTAGTAGTAGTAGTAGTAGTAGTTTTCAGAGGCACCCGCTGTAAAACATTCCCCCCTTTTCAATGATTAATCATGCATGCTATAAAATGGACAAATTGGACAATTTATAATCCTTGCACCGGGGCTGTGGGGGTGCATGCCATCTGCAGGGGCAAAGCTATTAGAACTTGTAAATATTTTGAAGAAAATTGAGATTTAATAGTTCTATCGGTGTAAAGGGGAGCATCTAAAAGGACATGAGGGGGGGGCTTGTTGCTCTCCGTTCCTTTTTCAACCTCCCTCTCAACATGATTTTGAAGTTTCAACTTAATACCCTTAGTCATTCCTTAGATGTTGCTATTGTACCTTCTCGGCAACCCTCCTGCATATAGTATGCTTTGATTTTGCTTGACATCCCACTCAACATTTTCTAAAGGTTTTATCTAAGAACCCTTAGCCTTTTTGGAGACTCAGGATCAAACTTGCCCTCTTATATATAAACAATGTACGAATTATGTAACGTATAACACTTGCCCCTGGAGTTGTGGGGGTTTTGTCATTCCTGGTAGCTTAGTTATTTGACGTTCCAACTATTTTGAGCAAGATGGCTATTCAAAAATTTTGATTAGATTTCTTTTGGGACTTGGTAGCTAGAAAGGGCACGAGAGGCGGGCGGGTTGGGCTCCCACCATTTTTCAAAATCCCCTTCAACATTTCCTGAAAGTTTAAATTTAATGCCTTCAGGCGTTCTCAAGGCATTGCAAATACGCCTTTTTGGAAGACAAGATGCACATAGCATCTTTTGGTTTAGTTAAGCATGCCTATCGACATTCTCTGAAGTTATGCTTAAATACAAACAATCTCTTCAACAAAATCAGAATCAAATATTCTCCCTTTTCTTAACGACAAGTCATGCAAATAAAAAAGAGTAAATTGTATCTTTACTATCCTTGTCCTTGGGGCTTTGGGGGGCATAGCTTCCCTGAAAGCATAGTTACTATAAATTTTGCAACTTTTGCCTATTTTGCACAAAATCCCTTTTTAAATTTTTTTTAGTATCGAGGGGAAAGGGGTATCTAAAAAGGGTAAGGGGGGCCTATAGTTCTTCAATAGCTTTTCAATTTCTCCCTCAGCATACCCTGTAAATTTCAAATAAGTACCCTAAGCCATTCATTCGATATTGCTGGTATGGCTTTTTGACCACCAGTATGCATATAGTATGTTTTGATTGTGCTCGGCATTTCTCTCCAAAGGTTTGGAGGGCCATGTCATTCCCATAGGCATAATTATTTGACCTTTAGACTGTTTTCAACAAGATGGCTATTCCAAAATTTTTATACAATGTTTTTCGAGAGAGAGGGCAGCTAAATATGACTTGGGAGGGGAATTAAAAGTCCTCTAGCCATTTTAAAACATCCCCCTCGACATGTCCTGGAAATTTCAGTTAACACCCTCAGCTGTTTTTTAAGATTTAGTAGATCCACTTTTTGATAAGCTGGATCTGTATATTGCCTTTTGATTAAGTTTAAAATATCCTTCAACATTCTCTAAAGTTTCATTTTCATACACTTGGCCTTTTCGGATACACCCAGAATTGAAAATTTTCCCTTCTCCTAATGAAAAATTTGCATGTAAACAATTTAAAAATTATATCATTTTTTTGGAGGGGGAGGGGGGTAGACGGGGGATTTGGTAGAGCTCCCGAAAAATTGGTAAAAGTGGAGACACTGCTTGTCGCAACATAAGGCTGCTCGAGGCCAAGAAAGCATAGAGGTGAGTCAAACTCTTGGTAATATCCAGACACAAGTAATGAACTTAGATAACATGGCTTAGAAGGGAATAAAGGTGAAATATTCTATAGACCTTCCTCCCAAAAGAAGACAACAGTGTTCCCTGCAATCCTGTAGCTTAGAACAAAATAGATTACCAAACTAGACAGTATTTGGATAAGCCATCTTCTTGTCTAGTTAGCATTTCTATTTGATTTGTTTTTGTAATCTAAGGCTACTTTAGTCCCAGCATTAGCTGTACAATTTTATCTTGCCTTAAATTCTCCGCCTTAGTCTCATCACCAGGAAATAAATAATATAAAAATAATGATTTTCCAGCACTTTGAACCAAGGCAGCCACCAGCTTCTGGAAATTTATCTGTCAATTAGCTTAATTAGTAGCCTGGAGGGCTGTAAATTAACGTTTAAGAATGTGGTTAAACCAAAACAATTATATGGATTAGAGAAAAACAAAGGGATCGTAGTGAAAGTACTTTACTCGCAAAGAAAAATTTCTGCCCAACATGCAGAAATTGATATATAAGATACGAGTATTTTAAAATCCTTTTTGCGGTCAAATATTTCTCCAAAGCAAGGATTAAACCGCTTTTTCATTAGAAAAACTAAAAAAGACCCAGGAGGTACATAGCTGTTTCTAAGGAAATGTTACTATGTTTCCTCTAATGGGGATGATTCATGAGGCTGATGAACCCGCAGAGCAAAATAGATAGAGCTGCTTCATTATGCCTCTTAATAAGTCTTATGCCATTATGAACCCTTATTTCATGAATAAGCTCTGCTTTTTGGGCGAAATATTCATTCGCGATAGTTTAAATAAACTATTTCACTATTTTTCTTAGATTTAAACTATTTTGATTCAGCTTAAATAGAAACAGCACTATCAAATTTTTATGATCGCCACATAAATAGAGCAAAGAAAGAGAGAGAAATTAAAGTCCCCTTTCAGAACATTTTGGCAATGATGAAGTAAGGATTCTTCCAAAACGACGGGATTCACTTAAGTCAAACTTGCTCCTAGTTTAAAAAGAAATAAAATTCTCAGGTTGTTTTCAGGAGTCGTTTTTCTGCAGAATTTCTTTTTGAATACCGTTCATATTCCTTTTTCATGCCTCAAATATCAGAATGACAATTCTTAATATCAGAATATTTTCATGAGAAGAACTGATTTTTTTTTTAATCCAGTGCTGTATAAAAGCAATATTGATCATCAAAAAGTAGTAATCATGTCAATAAGCATTAAAAAATGAGGTACTTGTATAAAGTACCCCCCCCCCCTACCTAATCTACTTCTAATATGTTTTTCTGACGCTCAATTTTAATGAAATATATCAAAGTAGATAAAAATATAATGCATTAGAAACAAATTTAGGTTATATATTTGTACATTAGGGGGGGGGGGGTAAAGTTTGGCGTGTCTGCAATCATAATGTGCAAGGTACAAAGAATTGCTTTCCATCTTCACACTGTCCGAATACTTTACCCCCACCCCACCCTAATGTGCAAATAATTATATATTTTCCATATATTCTGTCAGTTCTCTTTGTCTTGTCCCACGCTAAGCTGAAAGAAACTAACGAAAAAAAAACCGTTCTATAATGCGTCAATGAATAAACAATTTGAACGGTATGGCGTTTATCAGACAAGTACCATAAAAGATAAGAGGATATACTTTATTGCTGATGTTGTGGGATTCCAATTGGGAAACACTTGTTTCATTTTTCTGCAAAGATGCCTCAGGACCATTTCGAACCTGAGTATACGAATGTTACGAAAACGTAAATAACATGAAAATTGTCCATTGTGTTGTCTTGAATCGACGACGCCAACAAAATGCTTAGTGGTCCATCTTACGTAAAGAAAAGATAATTAAACTAATTGATCACAAAGACAATAATCGTAACTTTTTTTTGTATTCAATATTTTGTTATTTGCTTTACTTGAAATATGACCGTTTCAAGTCAATCATTGAAACAGTCATCTTGGCCAATTATTACAATTGTCAGAGTGAATTTAAAAGGCTTAATTTACTTCTTAAATCTTCTTCTTGTTCTACTTTTCGTCCACTTTCTATATTTTTTTAATGCTTTATCGTAGCTACAGACCTGGGTATCTTCTCAAGGCATCTCTACTGACCCCCTTACTTTTCCCTATAGCAACTCTAAAATTGCCATCAGGAAAAAAAATCATATAATGAAAGCTCGCTATGATTATGGAAATTGTCTCACCACAATTGTCATCACGACGACTCTTATGAGTCGTCAGGATCCTGGGTCACCCAGAGTCCTTCAAGGCTGACACTCATGTACTCACAGGTAACCACATTGCAGTCATTGCACATTGACATCTTTGTATCCCCCTCCTAATTAAAACATGAACAACTAATTTGGCATTGCAAAAGACGAGATCAAAATGGCTTACGAGTCACGCTTGGTTCTCAGTAATAGAGAGCTTTAATTTTTGAATTCCCTGATAAAGCGGCAGAAAAATACCAGCAGGTCATAGTCGACTATATCATAAGATATTTTATGTCTGAATGGGGTACGGTGTCTAGCTAGGACATTCCTTAACACACTTCAAAAAGGCTGTCTAAGCAAAGCAAAATGCATAAAAGCAGTGACTACTCTCAAAGAGCCAAAAGGACAGAGTTGATTTTGTCAAAGCAGTTTTGCAGGATTTAGCAGTCCAAGGCTCAATACGGGAAATTTGCTGCCAGGCTTCAACATCCTTCTGAAAAGAGCTGTTGTAGATTCGCCAAAGAGGCTTTATTATTGTCTAAGGTATCTTCAATTTGTTACTTGGAAAACAATGACGGGGGAGGTCGTGCGTGATCCACAAGCGAAAACCATTGCTCTTCCTAAGGTGATTGCCGAATTCCTGGGTATAGACGAGGACAATGAAGATGCTACCGATTTTCCTAGTCGAACCAATACCA
>JAQQPU010019327.1:0-10545 GCA_029168905.1 Artemia sp. Kazakhstan ARC1039
ACGACTGAGGGTATTATGTTCAAACTTTCGGGGCTACTTCTGCTCTTTAAATTTAACCAAATCAAAATAGCGTAAGTGTATCCAAGCTATCAAAGAAAGTAAACAGATTTTTTTTTCGAATGGTATGAAGTTTTCCATTTCAGGCCAACTAGATGAGGTACGAAACTAAATTAAACACTACTATTTGTAACCAGATTTTTAAAAGGGTCTGTGTTGTTAAAAATTGCTGAAATTTTTTCCAGCATACAAATAGCAGGCCAAACTATAAATTCTTAATAAAACGAAAAGATTTAAAGTATTATTTTCCTTCTCCCTGAAAAGAATATGTCAATATAAAACGAAAAGAAATTAATTAAAAAAACTGTTTCCACAAAATAAGTTTTTCAAAGAAAAGTAAAGAACTCTATTCAATAAAAATGAGCAAAAATAAAACCAAATAATCTACCAAGCGTGAAACTACCACAAATCAGCATCGATAAATAAATGAGACCCAAAACGAACAGATACAATAGATAACCGAGTCAAACTCAAAACGAGCAGAAATTAACATAATTTGGGCTCAAAACCCCCATGCCTTCCCAAGGCCAGAATATAATTTGCTCTTTACTGAAAAAATACAAATGAATGTGCATTGTCAGTTTAATATACATATACTGATATTTAGTAATGAAAATGTTAATATTATTTGACTTATTAAAGTTATAAAAGTAAAAACATTTATATTTTGTAGTAAAGTGCAAATTATGCTCTGGCCTTGGGAAGGCATATGGGATTTGAGCCCAACTTATGTTAATTTTTGCTCGTTTTGAGTTTGACTCGGTTATTTGTTGTAATTTTGGTTCGTTTTAGGTTTCATGTATTTATGGATACTCAATGGCTCCAGGCAGAGCGAACAAACTCAGTTTTGTTACATCAGTTGTAACTGAAGTGATGTAACCGCTGATTTAAAATAGTTGGTGTTGTTAAGCCATGGTATCTGACTTGTATACAGTGTTTTTTCGATGTTGTTATTTGTTTTTTCACTTCCTTTTCGTATGTATTTGATGAACAGGAGATATTTGAACCTCAAACTTTGAAAGTTATACACACATTAGCCGGAATCATTAACAAGAAGAAAATGACTAAACACAGGATTTTATAGGAACAATGCGATGTTAAACATAAACACAACAAGTTTTCTTGGGTCTAGTGGCTAAAAATGAGGATTCTACTTGGTCTGATCGACGGTGAACATAAACACTTTCCGCACGGCCCAACAAATTCCTATTTTGTCATATTGTTCTTGTATGTTTTTAGCCAACCATTTAAAAATCCTTACTAAAATCAAGTTGAGGTTGAACGTTCTTGGTGAAGTGGAATTTTTATTATTATTTTTAATCAGAAAAATCGGCGCGTCATGGCGCGCCGCCAGTTAGAAATCGGCGGCTCGCCGCCAAAAAAATTTCGGTGCGCCTGGCGGTGCGCCGCCGCCGATACTAAATCACACATTCGCCGCCGTCATTTCGGCGTGGCGCGGTTTCGAGGACTACTTATAATCATAGTAGCCATTGTCTTCACAACGATGACGTAGAAACCAAATTCTTTTGTTGTTCCAACAGTTGAATCGCTGACCCGGCTCCTCCCTCCAAAACAATCTAAAACCACGACGATACCAATCTCTTAGCAATAAACTAAAATCACGCTTAGGATTCTTTCCCATCATACCAGGATATGTATTCTCCCACTGATTACATTTATTATTGTGGCAATTCGAGCATAGGTGTCCTCTAGGATGATAGTCACACACCACTTCAAGACAGGAATTACAACCTTTAATTTGTACAGCATATCCTCTATGCAATTTACACGGGTTGCATAATCTGCACTTTTCATCATACTCATCAATCATTGTACAATTCTCACATGATGACCAGCTGCCCAGTGTGTACATGCATAGTGGACATGTATGGAACATTTCTTCATGTGTTGGCACTCTCATCGCCAAAATGAAACTGAGCTACCAACAACAAATTGAGTGGGAAAGAGAGAGAAAGAGGAGTAAATCATCCTTGAACTCCATCTTCCTCATGTAAAAAGTCCTAAATTTCTAAGCTAGTGTTTAAAAGCATATCCACAATATCATCTTGCTGTGTCGTGATTAATATGTCAATAAATTGTGTAAATGCATTTGAACCACAACGTAAAAGCTTCATGCAATAGTCTAATGATGGAGTATCAGTTTTCATTATATCAACAAGCATTCCCTGAGAAAATATCTTCCTTTGAATAGACAGCTCTAGAAAATCATCATCTAGAATCAAACGTTTTTCCATAAACACAAGATTCCCCATGATTCGCTCTTTCTCAAATCTATTCATTTTTTAGAGTCCTAACACTCTCACAACCAACTTCAGACCAACCAGGATTCTTTTTTTCTACTCTAAAAAATATACGCTAACCTACTATAGAAAGTAAAATATCTTTGATTTAGAAATAGTTTTATTGAGCATAATTACAACAATAATAATCACTGATTCAATTTGTTTTCATCAATATATTTCACTAGTGCATCTAATGCTGCCTGAAGTCTATTTATGTGCACAATGTTCAGTTTCGCAGCAAAACATAATTGCTCCTCCATTTTAATTTGCTCAATGATATCACGCATCTACCATACATATCGTCCCATTCAAGGCTTAGTCTACATCCTCGTGTTATTTCCACAGCCACGTTTGGTACTCTTGTATCATTGCTGCTGCTACCTGCTCCACCATCAAGCTCCAATAGTGTAAATGTTCCACTCATTTTCTCTACTAATATCGTCTCAAATAAACTATTCTCTCTGAATTCAATTCTCTAACTAATATGAACTACAATGTAAATCACTCCTTTTATTTGAATCCAATTACTAATCAAGTTATCGTATATGGAGTAGCCTCCGCTCTCTGTGATTGGCCCCAAAAAAATGGGTGTTGCCTCATAGACCAGTCTGGTTGCATTATACAATCTCAACCATAGATTCAAAACGTGTATGATCGCTTTGCTTGGAAAGGTACCAAGGAAAATAATGCCCTCAAATCCATAACACCATGCGAGGGGATACTCACTCTCTTTGAAAAGGTGTATAGGTCTATGCAAATAGCATGGCCAGGAACATAGTCCCAGCAAATAGCACGAGAAGGAACATAGTCCCAGCAAAGTATAAGTTAGCACTCTACTTTTGTCGCCCACATTTCGGAGGCATCGATGATGATATAAGGATATGACTTTTGAGCTGATCAGGAAAAAGAATTTTGGCCCCTTTTCAGACCCAATTTATTACGGGGTGGGGCTTTGCTAAGGATTTTTTTTTTACATTAGCTTCCTTTTGTCCCAAGGACTTACGACTGTAAGTTTCAAATTGATCAGAAAAAAAATTGGTTTGACCATTTCCAACTTACAATTCCCAATTAAATGAACCCTCTCCAAAGTTTCTGTGACCACCCCTTTCGTACGAAGTTGCCGGAAAAAAACATATTGAAGCCTTATTACTATTTACTGATGCAGCTTCCTCAGATATAGCCAATATCTGACATTAGATAGCAAAAAAAATATCTCCTAGTTAAGTAAACTAAGAAGGCCTTTAGATTCTCCTTATAGTTAAGCTAAAGGTCTTTTCGACTTCGAGACCACTATTTATGAATAATGAGCATGGCAAAATGAATACTTTTCAGAATTTGTGTTCCAACAGACATACTTTTTAAACCTGAAAAATGAATTATAAATAGTGACTCTATATAATACATCAATGAGTGCTACATTGATACCTACCAAGGAAAAAAACACCTGACTACTTACTCCCGTTCATCGTCCAAAGAATCTTCTTTCCAATTTTATTATTTCGTTTATAAAAAAATTAAATCGTTTAGAATATCAAACAGTTCGTGGTAACGAAAAATAGCGACACGGCTCAATAGTAACCGAAACTCTAAAAAACAGATTTTGATATCAACAGATACATCGAAAGAATTAGCTTAGTATGCTGATTCTCAATATATAAAATTTCAAATATATATCTCAAATATATAAAGTTTAGTGTTACCCGTCGAGAACTACGAGCCCGAGAAAATTTGTCTGATTTTTGAAAAAGGTGGAAACACCCCCTAAAAGTGAAGAAATCTCACCATCAGATTCAGCGTGTCAAAAAACCCTACTGTAGAAGTCTCAACCTCCTATGTACAAAAATGCGGAGTTTTGCATTTTTTGCCAGAAGAAAGAACACGGATGTGTTTTCATTTGGTTTTTGTTGTTTTTTTTCCAGGGGTGATCTTATCGAAATAATGGTCCTAGAAGATCGGGAGAGAGAGCATTCGAAAGGAAATGGAAAGTTCTAATGCTCCTTTTAAGTAACCGAAAAGATTGGAGGGCAACCAGCACCCTACCACGCCTCTTTTTCCCAAAGTCATCCGATAACAATTTTGAGATAACCATCTTGTTCAGCATAATTGAAAGATCCAATAGCTATGCCCTTATGGGTAACATAACCCTTACAGCCCATGTGGAGAGGCCTGTAAGTAATGAAGTTTGCCCATTGTTTACCTATAGTATTTGTTATTGGAAATTATGGAGACATTTTTTCGGAGGGGGCGTACGGGTTGTGCTTAGGGTGCGTTTCCATGGGACAGAAATTACAATAAATAACCGAGTCAAACTCAAAACGAGCAGAAATAAACATAAATTGGGCGCAAAACCCCTATGCCTTCCCAAGGCCAGAACAAAATTTGCACTTTACTGAAAAATATAAATGTTTTTACTTTTATAACTTTAATAAATAAATAATATTAACATTTTGATTACTAAATATCAGTATGTGTATATTAAATTGACAATGCACTTTCATTTGTATTTTTTCAGTAAAGTGCAAGTTTTGTTCTGGCCTTGGGAAGGCATAGGGGTTTTGCGCCCAACTTATGTTAATTTCTGCTCGTTTTGAGTTTGACTCGGTTATTTATTGTAATTTCTGTTCGTTTTGGGTTTCATTTATTTATCGATGCTGATTTGTGGTAGTTTCACGCTTGGTAGATTATTTGATTTTATTTTTGCTCATTTTTTGTTTAATGGAGTTCTTTACTTATCTTACAAAAACTTATTTTGTGGAAAAAGTTTTTTTTAATTATTTTCTGATCGTTTTATATTGACAGTCTTTTCAGGGAAAAGGAAAATAATACTTCAAATCTTTTCGTTTTTTAAGACTTTATAGTTTGGCCTGCTATTTGTATGCTGGAGAAAAATTTTCAGCAATTTTTAACAACATACATCCTTTAAAAATGTGGACACAAATAGTACTCTTTGATTTAGTTTCATACCTCCTCTAGTTGACCTGAAATGGAAAACATGATATCATTCACAAAAAAATCTGTTATACGTTCTTTGATTGCTTGGATACACTTACGGTATTTTGATTTGGTTAAATTTTAAGAGCAGAAGTAGCCCCGAAAGTTTGAACATAATACCCTCAGTCGTTCTTGGGATACTGCTGAGATGCCTTATTGGGAATAGGCATGATCACAGTGCATTTTGATTTTATCTTGAGGCAACATTTAGTTTTTAAACAAAATGGGCGAATGGGAGGGTGGGCGCGGGAGGGAGGGAGTGGAAGGGGGATTAGTTGTCCTCCAATCACTTTCGACTATTAAAAAGGGCATCAGCCCTTTCTGTTTTCAATCGAGTGAGCCCTTTTCGAAGTTCTCATGACAACTCCTTCGATACTAAGTGCCCTGGTCTAAACAACAACAACAACAAAAAATAATACATTATACCCACATCGATCTTTCCTATAAAAATATCAAGCCTTCCAATTATATTCGACTATTAAAAAGGGCACTAGGCCTTTCGATTTCCAATTCAATGAGCCCTTTTGCAAACGACAACGCTTTCTATAAACACCTTATATGCCCCCAGGGCATAAATTACAACCATTACCCTAAGGTCTGTTAGGGTGGTTGTCATCCTCTATGACCGAATTTCCAGAACTTTCAACTACGTTAAACAAAATGGCTATCTCAAAATTTTGATTGGATGTGTTTGGGGAAATGGTGGGCGTGAGAGGGACAGTAGTCGCTCTCTAATCACTTTCAACTATTAAAAATGGCACTAGCCCTTTCAATTTCCAATCAAATGAGCCCTTTTGAAGTTTCTACGAGAACGCTTTCAATAAATAAGTGATTGGATATAAGTGATTGGATTGGATAATAGGTGACTGGAAGGCTTTCAAGTTACTAGTCCGCCCAATTCTCGAATATGGTCATTGCACAGTTCGTCCATCCCTGAACAAGGATATAGATGCACTGGAAGCAGTTTAAAGGCGGATGACGAAGTTCTCCCCAAGTCTGAAGGACCTCCCATACGAAAAACGTCTTCGTCTGCTTCACCTACCAGCCTCTCATACATATTTCTAAGGGGTCATGTGATCGAGCTGTACAAGCTATGCCATGGCTGCTAAGACAACATCCCCGGAGAAGCACTGCTGGTCTTTAACGAAAATCATCTACGTGGCCATCCCTTAAAGCTTAAGACTGAAAGGCTCTACAAAGATGTAGGCAAATGGGCCTTTCGAAACCGAGTCGTCGACACCTGGAACTCCCTACCCAAAGAAACCGTTCTGGCACCTTCCATCAGCTCTTTCAAGAACTCGTTTGACAAGATATACGAGAGTCGTATGTACGACTTCAGTAACTTTAGAAGATTTATCTAAATTTTTGTATTGTTTTTTTTCTTGTTTTGTAAGAGGCTCTGGCCTACGTTTTTGCATTATGTTATTATCATAGGCAGCGCGCTAGCGCTGCCTAAGTAAAGAACGATGTGGGCACAATGTGTTGTTTTTTTTCTACATACCCGGGCACTTCGTATCGAAGGAGTCGTCGTAGAAACTTCGAAAAGGGCTCTTTCGATTGGAAATTGGAGTGGCTAGTGCCCTTTTTAATAGTCAAAAGTGATTGGAGGGCAAATAGCCCCCCCCCATGCCCATCATTCCCCCATACGTCCAATCAAAATTTTGAAATAGCCATTTTGTTCAGCGTAGTTGATTTCCAGAAAGAAAATGTCTTTTTGAGGAGGACACTCCCCCACAACCCACGGGGCAAGGGTTTTAATTTATGCCCTGAGGGCATGTAAGGTTTTTATAGAAGGCTTTGTAGTAGAAACTTCAAAACAGGCTCATTCGATTGGAAATTCAAAGGGCTAGTGCCTTTATTAATAGTTGAAAGTGATAGGAGGGCAACTAGCCCCCCCCCCCCCCCTCCATTCCCCCAAACCATTCAAATCAAAATTTTGCGATAGCCATTCTGTTCAGCGTAGTTGATTACTACTACTACTACTAACAACTCATCGCAGCACCAAGCCGCCTGAGGCCAACACAGCTACGCACGCTCCTCCTCCACCCCAATCTATTCAAAGCCTCCCTTTTTACACCCGCCCACGAAGTTCCCATTTCCTTTAAATCTTTCTTTATGACGTCCTCCCAACCCAGACGGGGACGACCTGCTTTCCGTTTAGCCCTAGATGGTTGGCCGAAAAGAACAATCTTCGGCAATCTGTCATCCTTCATCCGAACAACATGCCCTAACCACCTCAACCTTTCTTTCATTATAGACCTAGAAAGCGGTATTGAACCACATTTTTCGTATAGCCTATTGTTTGAAATACGGTCAGTCAGCCGGGTACCCAGAACAATCCTTAAGCAATTTCTCTGGAAAACATCTAGCAAATCTTCATCCGCTTTTCGGAGCGTCCATGCTTCAGAGCCATATTTGACCACTGTCATCACTGTAGCTTCTAAGATTCTAATCTTGGTTTGCAGACTTATCTTCCTATTCTTCCAGACTTTTTTTAACTGTGAAAAAACACCCTGAGCCTTGGCTATTCTATTTTTAACATCTTCACTGCTCCCACCATCTTTACTAATAATACTACCAAGGTAAGTGAAACTGCCCACCTGATCAATCTTTTCATTACCCAACGTCACCTTTTCATCTTCACTTATTCCTAGCCTTAGTGACTTGGTCTTCCTAACATTAATTTTCAAACCAATACTAGCACCCTGAACTCGCAAAACCTCTAAAACTTCATTCATTTTGCTCACACTTTCATCTAGGATGCTTAAATCATCAGCATAATCCAAGTCCAGGAGACTTTTTCCTCCCCATTTGATTCCGTGGTCTCCCATTGCCTTTCCTGTGCTCCTTAAAACAAAGTCCATCAAAATAATCCATATAAAGGGGGATAGAACACAACCCTGCTTAACTCCTGATTTAATACAAAACCAGCTGCTAACCTCATTTCCTACCTTAACCGCAGCAGTGTTATTCTCGTACATAGCACTAATCACTTTAATGTATTTGTCTGGTATACCATACAAGGATAAAACCTTTACTAAAGCTCCTCTATCAACAGAATCGAACGCTTGCTCATAATCTATAAAACTGAGGACCAAAGGTGTTTGAAAACTTAGGCACTTCTCAATTATTAACCTAAGAGTGAAAATTTGGTCAACACATCCTCTACCTTTTCTAAAACCGCACTGCTCTTCTCTTAAAACTTTGTCTACGGCATCTCTCAGTCTAAAAAGTATCATATTACTAAGCAATTTGCTACCTACAGAGACCAGACTAATGCCCCGATAATTACCACACTCACTTTTATCACCTTTCTTATAAAGTGGCTTAATTAAGGTTTTCCTAAAATCGTTAGGTACTTCCCCTTTTTCAAAAATCATATTCATAATCTTCAATAACTTATTTCTAACCTCAGAGCCACCATATTTAAGAAACTCATTTACTACCCTATCAGCACCTGGAGCCTTATTATTCTTTAATCCTTTTAGTACTGTTTCTAATTCCTCCTCACAAAACAAATCTTCCTTCACATCCAAGGTATCACAAACTTTTTCATTTTCCTCTATATTTTTTCCTGCAACTCTATCTCGGTTAAGCAAATTCTCAAAATGTTCGGCCCATCTCGCTTTAGCTTTTGTCTTATCGCTAATTGCCACCCCATTCCTATCTTTAACTGGGACAAGTCCGGATTGACTACTACCTCTCAATTTGTTAACGTGCCAGTACAATATTTTACTATTATGCCGTCTAGCTGCATCTTCTAAATCCTCGGCAATTTTATCCATGGCCTCCACTTCACACCTCCTTAGTTCATATTTCAATGCTTTCTCCACTTTCTTTACATTTCTTTTGTTTTCATGTGATCTATCACTCAGATAATTCTTGTACAAGTCCTTTCTCCTTTCTATTAAACTTAAAGCTTTTTCACTAATATTCTTAGCTGCAGTTCTAGCTTTCTTCCCTAATACACCTTCAGCAACTTCACAAATTATTTTTCTAAAATTATTCCAACCATCTTCCACATTATCAAATTTTAAACTCTCAAGTTTAGTATTCAACTGTTCCTGGAAAGTTTCTCTCAAATTCTCATCCTGGAGTCTACTAACATCATAACTTCCCGGGAGGTAATTACCCTTCCGATATTTCAGCTTTAAATTAACCCTTGACACTACTAGATGGTGATCTTTACTTTTAACATCAATAACAGCACTCCTATATACCCTAGTATCTTGTATTGATCCTGCCAGTCTTCGATTTACTATAACATAATCAATAAGGTTTGCTGTCTTACCATCACGTGAATACCATGTTAGCTTATGAGCCATTTTATGACCAAACACCGTATTGGTTATAACTAGATTGTTATACCTACAAAATTGCAAAAGTCTGTATCCATTACTGTTTTCTTTTCCTACACCAAATTTACCTAAGCTGGGATACCATCTATCCTTATTTCTACCAACCTGGGCGTTAAAATCTCCCAGCAATAACATCATATTTCTACCTGGGACCTTGTCTATTTGCTCCTGTAACTGTAAGTAGAATTCATCTGAGTCACTAGTATCTCCATCAGTCGGTTCTACAGGGGCGTATACTACTATAACTGATACCTTGAACTTTCTAGTCATAAAATGAGCAATTAGTATTCTATTATTAATACCTTCCCAGCCTAAACAAGACTTAGCCAAGTTGATTACCAGATAGAATAATTTTTTGCGGAGGACACTCCCCCACAACCCTCGGGGCAAGGGTTTTAAGTTATGCCCTGAGGGCATATAAGGTTTTTTATAGAAGGCGTTATCGTAGAAGCTTCAAAAAAGGCTCATTCGATTGGAAATTCAAAGGGCTAGTGCACTTTTTAATAGTCGAAAGTGATTGGAGGGCAACTAGCCCCCCCCCACGCCCATCATTCCCCCAAACACATCCAATAAAAATTTTGATATAGCCATTTTGTTCAGTGTAGTTGATTTCCAGATAGAAAATACGTTTTTGAGGAGGACACTCCCCCCCAACCCTCAGGACAAGGGTTTTAAGTTATGCCCTGGGGGCATATGAGGTTTTTATAGAAGGCGCTGTCGTAGAAACTTCAAGAAAGGCTCTTTCGATTGGAAATTCAACGGGCTAGTACCCTTTTTAATAGTCGAAAATGATTAGAGGGCAACTAGCCACCCCCCCACGCCCATCATTCCCCCAA
>JAQQPU010019328.1:0-16565 GCA_029168905.1 Artemia sp. Kazakhstan ARC1039
GAATAGGAAATCGAACTGAATAGGAAATCGAACTGAATAGGAAATCGGTACTGCTATTTTGTTCTTAAAGTGTTTCCTCCAGATAAAGAATGTAGGTGTTGTCCAATTGTACGTAACTGCTCTTTCTAATGTTCCAGATCGACCGTCCCAGAAACAGGTTTACCCCCCCCCCCCGAAAAAGGGGATAAAAAATTTGATAATTATGTAATAAATGGTTTTAATAAAACTCGTCTTGTTTTGCTGTGAATTTTCAACCTATGGCACAAACAGGCCAAAGAGTCTATCGGACAATATGCAGAACAAAGATAGAATCCACAGTAAATACTCTCCTTTGAGGACCAGAGAAACACTTGCCCCTTTCCCCAAACCCAAATTTCTACACATTGAGACAAAAAGGATGTTGGCACAATATCGTAAGTCCCAAAAGGAGTTTTTTGTCAGTCCCAAAAGCATATTATTGAACTACAGGATCTCTATCATTACCATATACAGTTGCCTGAACGCAACCAAGAGGACACCTGCTTTTTGAGAATCGACTGCTGTTCCTAGAATTTCATATCAACCGTCCAAGAAACAGGTTCTACGCTAAAGGTAGATAAAAAGTAGAAACAGGAGTCTCTAAGATGTGATCAACCTTAATCTTTAAAAACCTTCCACTCCTATCAAAAGAGCAAATAGTCAGCGAAAAAAAAGAGAGATCTAAGAGATTTGGATCTAAGAGTGTTCCTTCTGAAATAATTATATACATGAAAGAATCTGTATATCCCCATCTGTTTCCAAGTTTAGACCCTATACACCCTTTCAAATAATAAAAAAAAATAAGAAAGAAAATAAAAGTTGGAAATTGCCAATGACAGGCCTAGAGGTGTAAACCTTTCTTATCCCACCGAACCCTAATGATCCGTTTGAGACGCATAGTAAAATCGATGAGAAAAACCGATCGGCACGAGGGAAAAAGTGTTCAGGCGATAGGCGAAAAAGTTTTGCTAAAAAGCACAGATAACATGCACTTGTACGCATCAAGTCTCTAAGCCAAGTGTATTTCTTGTCAAGTATTTTTCTCTATAATGTTAGTTTTATACAAAGTATTACCTGCGTTAGATAAAAACTAATGGTTCTGGAGTAGAACCAAATAAATCTCAAATTTTCGCGCGCTTAACACTTGACATGCTTTCCACTTTCAAAAATACTTGCTAATTTTTGCTCGACGACACACGAAAAGCCGATCGGTATATTGCAGAAAATAGAAAAAATTCCTGGTCCCAAAACTGATGTAGTATGGGAAGACCGAACGGAAAACCGTTCGCCCCCCCCCCATAGTACCAATCAGTTTTTGAGCGTTTCTTCGTACGTCTGAACGGGGCATGAGTCTGATGCTTATACCACATTTTATATAATAAAGTAGAGAAAAAAGGAAAAAGAATAGAAATCGGAAATCACAAAAACAGGTAAGAAACCATAAAGACAAAAGCGAATGAATCTGGAATCAAAGAAGAAATGAGGCGTCCTAGACTCCTCCTATAGAGTTGTCCCCAGGTTTCAGCTTCTAGAGTGAAATTTGTTAGCTTGCAGAACATTCATAGGTTTCACTACTTTTTATCTTTTCTTTTTTTCAGTAGTATATTTTTTCCGTAATCCTGTGCAATTGTTCACGAAAAAAAGTAATCACAAGGAGAGGGCTTCTTGGTTAGAGAATTCTTCTTGCTTTCTGTCATCTGACATAAAACTCAAATTGCTGCATTTGTATATTTCTTTTTGGCTTTTAAATAAAAAAAAACTAATTTCAAAAATACTTTGAAGTTTCATTTTCTCTACCTTCTGTAGTACTACTTGATGAATCTCGCACAAGTGCTAATAAAAATAAATTAAATAAAAGATAGGGGCTTCTAGGTTAGAGATTTATAGTTTGTCAGTGGTAAGCCGTCAATAAGTATGTTAAGTGATATTGGACCTTTAAAACAAGTATTATGCAAAAACAGTATTAAAATATTAAGTCCAGCAGAGTCAAACTTTCAAACTTAAACAGTCACCAAAGAAAGACATAAGATTAGCTAAAATCAATTTCGTTGTAAGTTAAAACCTTCAAACTTAAATAAGTCAGCACAGAATTGCGTAAAATTACCTAAAAATATTTTAGTTGAACGTTCAAACTTAAAAGAGTCAGCATAGAAATGAATGAAATTAGCTAAAATCGGTTTAGTTGAACATTAAAACGTTCAAACTTAAATGAGTCAGCAGAGGAATGCACAAAATTACCTTAAATCAGTTTAGTTGAAATTTGAAGCTTCCAAACTTTCAAACTCATAAGAGTTAGCATAGAAATGCATGAAATTAGCTAAAATCGGTTTAGTTGAACATTAAAACGTTCAAACTTAAATGAGTCAGCAGAGAAAAGCACAAAATTAACTAAAAGTCAGTTCAGTTGAACGTTCAAACGTTCATACTTAAATGAGTCAGCAGAGGAATGCACAAAATTACCTCAAATCAGTTTAGTTGAAATTTGAAACTTCCAAACTTTCAAACTCATAAGAGTCAGCATATAAATGCATGAAATTAGCTAAAATCGGTTTAGTTGAACATTAAAACGTTCAAACTTAAATGAGTCAGCAGAGAAACGCACAAAATTAACTAAAAGTCAGTTCAGTTGAACGTTCAAACGTTCATACTTAAATGAGTCAGCAGAGGAATGCACAAAATTACCTTAAATCAGTTTAGTTGAAATTTGAAGCTTCCAAACTTTCAAACTCATAAGAGTCAGCATAGAAATGCATGAAATTAGCTAAAATCGGTTTAGTTGAACATTAAAACGTTCAAACTTAAATGAGTCAGCATATAAATCCATAAAACTGGCTAAAATTAGTTTAGTTGAAATTAGTTTAGTTGTTAGTTGAATGTTCAAACTTAAAAGTCAGTATAGAAGCGCATAAAATTAGCGTTAATCTGTAAACATTTCAAGGTCAAAACTTCCATAAAACACACCTGTAGTGACAAAAAACGTTATGTTAGTCTGGCCCTTAATAAGTTGTAATAATAAAGCGAGAAGACTTGGTATTGCTCGACAAAACCACATTTAGATTCTTTTTTCTTTATTCGAAAGGTGCTCCATTTTTTATTATAAATTGTTTTACTTACGATGAATTTCATCCACTTTAACTTACTAAACTTAATATAGCTTGCTAAATCTAAAATAAATGTTAGTTTCCAATATTTGTTTTTCGTATCAAAACACGCGGCACTGCCACATCGAAAGAATCAAATCATACCAGGTCCAACGAGATAAGGATTAAAGTTGTGACTCAGGATTCGATATTTTTGGGCGTGCCAGGGGATGGGGGCTTAGGCTCATCAATCAGTGAGCATTCTTGGTCAAAAACCTCCAGTCAATTCCTAGAGCCAGGGATTCTTACTTACTCCCCCCCCCCCCGCCACGACAACCAAATAAGGAGCGATCTTTCAAGAGAGGAAAGGCAAATATCCCCATTCTCATTCCAATTTATTGCAAAGTATATGGGGTCTTGTCTTATGGTGTCTCTTATCTCTAATGTTAATGATTGATAAATACTTTTTTACACCTCTTTTTATCATTCCTACTCCCATTTTAAACTTCGTTTTACAAAATTTTCACTCAATTTCTACACATTACTTTGTCACTTGTAGATTTTGCCCCATTTTATACTACTTTTAGTTTTTTGCTTTCATCTTTTTTCTGTTTTGTTTTTTGTGACATAATATTTAGACTATTGATGTTTTCTTTCTAACTTGCGCTTTATTTTTTCCTTAAACATTGTAGGGTTAATTCATGATGTTATTCTTTACCTTTTTGTAGTTCAACTTAGGCATATTTTTTACTTGTGATACTGAACAGTATGTAACAGCTTGCTAAACTAAATAGTAACAGGTACATTCTTTAAGACAAAAAATTACCATTTACCAATTAGAAAACAAATATTTTCCCTTTGTATGCTTCCTGCTTTTTATATTCCATTTATTTTTTACCGTCCGCCAATAGTAGAACAACCATGAATACTACCTTTCTTACCTAAACTGACTCTTGAAGGAAACTGAATTCCATTTTTACCTTGAATCTCCAGTGACAATTGAAAAATCATCAGTAATGGCTAGGGTCCATACATATGTCTCCTGCTTCCTTTCACTTCTTCCAGTTGCCATTCGAACTAAACACTTGCCATTTGAGACACTGAATAGCCTAATTGTGTCTATTGATCCAGTAATGATAAAATTTCCATCGCTTTTCCATGCAACTGACAACACTTTTGATTCTTGACGATCTAGCGTAGATCTCATTTCTAAACCATCTTCTGTGACTGAGAAAATGTTAACTATTCCATGTTCAGTTCCAGCTGCAATTTGATTACCCTGTTTACTTGTTTCTAAGCACCAAATACTTCCAGCTGTGACTGGATAATTTTTCTGGAATAAAAACAACAATAACATTATTCATCTGATTCAATGTACCCAAAGACCTTATATTAACATAGACACCTAATAACACCAATTTCTGCAACACCAATTTCTCCGTTTGACATTTCTTTGTGAATAGCAAATACCTTAGGCTTTTTACTAAATCTTAAGTCTTTCATTAATAGGATCAATGAGCTGGAACAGATTCAAAATGCACATTTTAACCTAGAAAAGACCCATTTACATTGAGATTTTACAAATACTGAGATTTAGCTTGTACTAATTTGAGCCAATCTGATTTCTTTTAAAAAAAATTTCAGCCAATAAGGAAATACTATAAAAAATTAATTGGCTCAAATTCGTACTATCTGAATCGCGATACTCTTGAATGGGCCTTGATAACCTAACCAGAGCCGTATCCAGGAGGTGGGGGGGGGGGGTTACCCGGTTTAAACGCCCCCCTAAACTTTCGTCTGACTCGTACAAAAGTAACAAAAATGCATGTAAACAAATTTTGCACACAGAAACTTTGATAATAACTAATTTCTGCAGGCCATGGATCATGCGTTGCGCAACTTGTAATTCTGAAAAGGGAAACATGAAGAGGTTAAAAGACAGTTTGTCTAGTCAGTTCAGTTTCCAACTTCGTTAAGTGAAGAGCGATTTGAAAAATTAGAAGGAAATGTGATATAGCGTCGTTTTTGCACCCAAGCGACCAAAGTTATTTATTTCTAATCGTGACGCTGGCGGGTCGTCTGCCTATTAGTCGTCTACCCTTGTGAGCTTAAATAATACGGGAGCGGTAGCTGACACGGAAGCTAAACTTGATTCAAGTTCTGGAACATTCGATACAGTCACTTCACAGCACATTATTGCACAATCTTATTCGGTTCCAAACAATACTGGACGGTTTGTTCACAAATCGTCGTCACGCGACGCAGCACCAATATCTGGGAAAAGAAAGTTGAAGTTTCAGCTGGGTTGACCAATTCGTTTCAGCTGGTTGTCCTATTTGCCTTCTGAGGACGGCACTTTCAGTCGATTATGTCTTTTTTTGTCCAAAACAACTGGCAAAGGAGGCCATCAGCGCTTAAGTAACCTTGTCAGCAAACCCTTCCGGAACTGGAATGATGCAACTAAATGCTACACAAATCACCAACAAACACAGCATCACAAAAATAGCACTTCAACCGCAGACAACTTCATTTCTGTTTGCGGAGAAAAGGCAGGGTGACATCATCAACCAGATAGACATAGCAAGGGCAGCGCAGGTTTAGGAAAATCTTCAGAACCAGAGACCGATAATTGAAACTGTAGTATTTCGAGGAAGGCAACAGCTTCCCCTTCGGGGTGCAAACGATTCCAATCCCGTTTCAATAACGGATCCAGAACCGTCTCAAAATGATGGCAATATCTTTGCAAATACGGGCAAGGCAAGGTGACGAAAGTCTGGCGAAACATCTTCTTTCTGCAGCAGCAAATGCCACGTATGTTTCTACAATGGTTCAGAATGGTCTGATTGCCACTTGTGGAGAAGGTCTTCAACAGTCCATCGTCGAAAAAGTAAACGCAAGTCCTTGCTTTTCGGTACTTGCTGACGAAACGGCGGACATTTCGAATATTAAGCAGCTATTTATTTGCGTCCGCTACACTTGCTGGAAATCTTCATGAGGATTTTTTCGGTTTTGTCCCAGTTACAAATCTAACTGGACAAGGTCTTCCTTCGTCAATTCTGCATTTTCTTGAAAGCCTTGGGCTTACACTAAACAAGATGGTTGGCCAGGGGTATGATGGCGCGGCAGCAATGAGCGGCCATCTAAGGGTTGTTCAGGTTGTTATACGCCAACAGTATCCAAAGGCACTTTACGTCCACTGTAGCGCACATAGTCTCAACCTTGTCATTTTGTCTGTCTGCTCTATTCCAGCTTTTAAGCATTTCTTCGGAACCCTATCACAGATCTGCAATTTCTATGGTGCTCCACCACTCAGACCCCAAAATCTGAAAGAAAAGATCAACGAACTCTCGCCGGATTCACGGAAACAAAAAAAACCTGACCAGACTCTACGAAACAAAAAGGGTCGAGCGGCACGATTTAGTTATGCGTTTTATTGAGCTCTACCGGCCAATTCTGCGTTTTCTCGAAGCTCTTGAGGAGAACAGCAATGAAGAAACGTCTGCAAAAACGTCACAAATGCTGGACGTCATGAACCAGTCACAGTTCGTTATGTGTCTCCATGACGCAAAGGAACTTTTCCGCCTGATGCTGCCTTTGTGCTCTTCAGTCGGTTGACCGCGACTTGTAGACGCGTTAACATTGTTCTTTCCAGGATAATGGCAATGCAACAAGATGCTGCCGCTACCTTCGCTCCAATTTTCGATAAAGCTTAGTCTTTTAAAACTGCTTTTGGGCTTGAGATAACTCACCCAACAACAAGTTATGGAAGGAACTCTCATTTTGACGATCCTGATCTGCTCACTCAATATAGAACCTCTCTGTTTATTCCATTTCTAGACCACTTTATATCTGAGCTGAAACAGCTCTTGGAACTCCACCAGAACCTTTTGTCTCACATCAGCATCCTTGTCCCTTAGAAAATTGCATCTGTTGATCCCGAAACCATAAAGTTGGAGTCTTTGCTTGAGCAAAATGGCAATATTCTTCCCGAGCCAGACTGCTTGAAGCAAAAGGTGGAGCTTTAGCGCAGCGAATGGGAAAAAATCCTGATCACAGAAAGGCATTCTTGTGCTGTATCTTCTCTTCACGAATGGGAATCCACCTTTTTTCCAAATATTTCTCTTCTTTTGGCTGTCCTTGCAACCTTGCCTGTCAGTACTGCTTCTCTGAAAAAAAAAACTTCTCTATACTTAGAAGGTTAAAAACTTGGCAAAGAAATTCAACGGGACAAGAAAGACTGGATGTTCTAGCCCTGCTCACCGTCCAAGGAGACATTGATATCTGCCACGAAAAGGTCATTGACGCTTTTGCAGGGATAAAAAGCCCCTGAAATATACAAAAGTATGCCCAGTGGACGTGTCCTCGTTCGCAAGGAGCGGACTGACGATCTCCGTGGTCGATCGTTAGACTAAGTCCACAGGAAGATTATTTTTTTTGTAAAAAAAAAATCCTCGATACGGCCGTGAACCTCAGACTAGACAAACGGAGATGGAGAAAAACAAATATAGACCAGTTTGTAAGGAAGTTTTGAAGAATCCATACTATAGCATTGCTACCTGAATTACACAACTAAGAGAATAAATGAAATAGGGGGATTACAAATGTGATTTACTGATAGTCGAATTGTATAATCCTGTTGATATTGGTGATTCCAATGAATCACATGATTGACTAATATTGAATCATCAGGGTTGTATAACTTTACAAATGAAAGCACACTTGATGTTTAGATGGACAATACACGAAGAAATTTTTTATTGGTATTATGTGCATCACACCAACAAGAAAGCTAACTTGGCCTCAGTTACTGTAACTGTACTGATACTGTAATTGTGTAATTGTAGTGACATTTGGAGTATCGTCATTACAGTGTCTTTTAATGTAACTTAATACAAAAAATTGGTGGACCAGAACTCAACAAAACACTGTCTTACCATAGTGCACACAGTGACATTAGAAGATCACTGGCACTGGATGTTATCCTAACATGAGGAATTCCCTTCCTTTGAATATTCTGAGAATTTTCTTCCATTGAAATTCTCCACAAATAAGGTAAAAATAAATACAAATCTAAATATTGTTAAGAGAGGTGAGGGTGGGGCTTGACTAGTCACTCTAGCCAAGTGGATGGCATGCTGGACTTGCAGTTCGATCTCCTTTAGGACAGAGGTTCAAATCCTGGCGTCGTGTATTGGTATGGGATAGGGGTCATTGGTGTGACTCTGCAAGCTCAGCTACCATGTGTCTGGGGAACTTACAGTTAAATACATTCCCACAAAACATTTGAATTTTAAATACCAGGAGAGGCAGAAAATCCCAGGCCACACTGCAAATACAAGTGTCCACACTGCAAGCAGTAATAGATATTTGGACAACAAAACGTCATATTTATTGTCACCCAATTTATCTCATAGTTGTCTAAAGTTTTGAACTATCTACAGCTGTTTCTTATCTAAAATATACCCTTCAGAAACCAGTTTTTACCTAACAATTTTGACTGGGCGGAGGTGGTCATCCACAAAGTAGCTTAGAAAAGGATGAATGGAATTTACTGCACAAGAAAGACATGAAAGGAAGCCCTCCTCTTGCTTCTTTGGGCTGATGACACAAACTCATGAAAGGTGTCAGTTGACAAATTAAAAACAAATCTGATGAACATAAGTTGTGTACACACAATGCTGACAATTTACAGCTTCTGCTTAACAAAGAACAACCAAAAAGAAATTGCTTTGATCTACTCAAAGTTTTGAGTGACAATTTTGAACTAGTATTAAAAAAACACTTTAAAAAAAAAAATATTTTGTAAGAAAAATCACCAAATTTCTGGAATAGCCGAAAAATCGTAAAAGGGAAAAATCCCACAATTTGGTGATATATTACAAGTGGTATTAAGCCTGAATATGCAGTGTCTAGTGGGCAGACTATGCTGCCTGTTACGAAATCATAACACCATGTAAGAACTGTAAAGTCATGCAAAGCATAGTACATTATGCTGATCAATATTATTAGGCAGATTTTTTGGAGAAAAGTAGTGACTTCCATATTTGTAATTTAAATTCTCTGCACTGCAGAGAATATCTTATAGTAGTAAACTGCAAAGTTGTCAAGCCCTGCAAAAAATAGTACATCATATCAATCAATATTTATGGAGCAGAATTCTCAGGAGAAAAGTAGCAACTTCCATATCTGTATGTTTGATTCTCTAAAGTTACCCTTGTGGTACTTTGATGTGTTGATTTCTACTTGGCAATACGGGGCTCGGGGTTTGGTTGCAGCTGCTGCAAGGGTCTGCAACAGGCTTATTACCTGTCCCTGTAAAAGAGACTAAGCAAATGAAATGTCAAGAGCTGTCAGTGTTAATTTTGACTGAACAGACTGTACCTTGTTATACTACAACTGCTACTAATTATCTACAGCAAAAGCTAAAACTCTTCAAACATTTCTAAAACAGTTCTTTCATGCAGGATGAGAGCAAGTCCCTTGAGAGGGTTTAGTCTTTTTCTTTTCTTTTTTCTTTCTTCTTCGTATTATTTTTCTTCAATTTTTTTTAGTGTATTTATTTATATGTTATTGATTGTCTGAATTAATTAATTACTCGAGTCACTACACACAGGTTATTTGACCTTCTAATAGTGGCTATGTCTGTTTAATTTGATTTGTTGTTTTGTGATCAATAAGGGAATCCCATCTCATAGATTAATGTTAAAATAACGGAAAAAATAAATTATTTTCCACAAACCTTTGGTACTAAGTTGACAGAACAGTATTCAGTTACTGTCCCTTGTAGCCCAGCAGAAAAAAGACGCTGATTTATCTTTGACACTAAAGAACCCCATACAACAGCTTCAACAGAATCTTCCAAACTCAAGCTAGCTGGTATTACCCCTTCTATGTAACTGGCATTAATCATGTTCCATATTTCAATTGAATTATCAGACCTGTAAATTTAATATTTACTATAACCGATAAAAAAAAAACAGGGTTCAGCAATAAAAGTATAACCTCAATATCATAAGAAAAAAAAATAGTTACCACTCTGTACTTAAAAGTATATTCGAACTTGGAATATTACTAGAATAATGCTTGTTCTTTATAAATAATCTAATACAAGGCTGTTCTTAAATAAGGGCAAGGATAAAAGCAAATACACAACTGTGCAAAATGTTGTTACATTTGTAAAAAACATGTACCAAATTACGCATTGATTTTAAGCAAGAAAGGCAAATTTATAGGCTAATTCCATGGCGTTTTGCAAAAAGGGCTTAAGTCCACTTTTCCTAATTTTAAAGGAGAGAAAAATGAAAACGAAAACGCACTATGAAAAATCAAATATTTTCTCACAAATCAGAATTTAAGAAACTTTAAAGACTGATTCCTAGTTTATTTTTCGATTGGAATTCACTAGAAATGTGCAAATCGCTAAAATGTTTGTTACTTAGAAGATAAGGGAATTGCGCCTTTTTTGCGGAATTAAAATTTTTCGCCAGCTGGTTCATTAGCTAGTTCGACGACTCTTAATTCTCTGATGTCCCGTTTCGAAGAGGCCCCTGTTTATTCACTTCACTAGAGCTGGTGGTTACTTCCTTAACATATTCCGAAGACAAGTCATAAACAAACACTCTGCCGTGGATATATAACTTTTCTTCCCTAAGCCTAGCTTGGTGGTTTTTGAAGAAAGCGTACTGTAGGACTGGTTTAAGGTGTTTACGGGCTTCCTTTAGCCTGGCACTATATTCCGGGGCAGACGATAACCCATGTCTCTTCAAAAGAGGATTAGACTTATGAATTGACCCACGAAATTCAAAAGAATTCAACTTTAATAAAACTGGTCCCACACGCATTCTAAATACGTCTTTGGAGTCACAACAGTTCAGATTTAAATCTGGTATCCACTCATTAAAAACCATAATAATTTCTTGCTTCAGTGTATATACAGCAGGATTAATGTTTGAAGTTATACAGGACGACGTTGCATCTTCTCAGTTCTTCATCAAATACGTCAACACGCATGGTAGCTGCTCGTAAATTATTCCGAAGCATCTCAATTTCTCTTTTCATCTCTTCACAAGCTTTGGCATGGTCAGATAAATTTTGGTTCAAAGAAGAAAAATGGCTTTCAACTGATGTAACTTTCACCAAAACTTCCAGCAGAGTCTTTTCAGTAGTCTCAATTAATCGTGATAGCATATCTAGCTTGAAGCAAATTTCCTGTAAAAACTGAGCACTGGCTGTACCCTCAGGCATAGCCTCAGTTAAAGCTATAGTTGCTCTGTTTGAGTTGTTTGCTATCACAAAATTTCAGTCCTCCCACACACTGCTTACTTATTTCTGCCTCAGTAATCCAAATCATGATCAATAATCGTATACCAAGAACAGTCCAGAGTCGTTATCACAAGAATCTGATAATAAATAATACTCACAATGAAGAGTCTGTAAATAAATATCGGGGGTAGCATTAATTGCACAAACACTGCTTGACGGCTAAATGAAATGTCTATTTTTGTGTTAAAAACTAGTCAGGCAAGTTTCAATAACAGTCAAAACAAGCGACCTTAGTTCAACGATTGGTTGAGAAAGATTGTAAAGAAAGTTCTTAAAAACTTAAAGTAAATACTGAGTATTTCACATAGATTACCTAGCCTACAAATAAAGTGAATACACCCCTCAATGCATTTATTATACTCTTTCCAAATATACAATTGTTTTTGTCACAAATTTAATTTTAACCTAACATTTCTAACCTTATGCTAATATACAGCACATATTATATATGTTCCATGTGTTTACTTATTCTTGATTTTGTCACCACTGATTGAATTTACAGGTAAACCGGTTATAACAAAAGTGATGCTAGTAGAAGCATATAAGTTGCATCTAAAATAAGAGAGAAAGGTATCATATTTGAGGGTCTGTAAAAGGCTTAAAATTGAATTTGCAACAAAAACAAGGTACTCCTTCCTCTAGAGGGCAGTGGCATTTTAAAAAATCTTTGAGTTATGAAAATCAAACCTTGCAACATAGATCTTCTGCTTAAATAAAGTAAAACTGTTTTCAGCTTCACAACTTTGCTCAATCCCAATTTATGAGGTTTCAAAGATCTACACACACACTTTATAAATTTAGAACAAAAATGGCTTAAAATTCTAGTCAAATAGCAAGAATTGCATCTTCAGAACTAGAACTAGAGAAAAAGAAATTGATAACTGAAAATTAATGTAAAATGTTGTTTTGTCAAAATTTCAATAGGTATAGACCTGTCAAGTAGGCAAATTTCTATGATTTAGAAATCAGAAGAGAGCTAACATTGAAGCTTGGCAATACCTTCATAGAGTATGTTTTTGGTCCTGGATTCATTACTGGAAGTTTCATTTTTCTAACGTAACCCCTTTCCAAGATTGCTAAAAATAGCTAAACTAGAATTTTACCAAAAATGATTATTATATTCAGAAAGAGCATAAAAAAGGCATCAATTGGCATGCATGGGTGTAGGGAAGGGGGACAGGAGAGGGCAGCTGCCCCCTAGAACTTTAAATTTACACTAGATATTAACAAGAACTTTTTGCATGTTGTAATTTGTCTGTTGAATGGTACCTCGTAGATGGTTGAAAGAGCTGGAAATAAACAAAATGTCCAAATATCGCTTCTGATATCAATATTTACGTTTCGACATTCAAGATTGATCTTTGGTCCAGTATTAGATAGGAGACTAGCCCACAATTGGCAGGTTTTGACTTTTTGGAGACTAGCCCACAATTGGCAGGTTTTGACTTTTTTTATTCTCCTTGAATTGATTCAAGTGATAGAAGTTGCTGAGTATACCAAAACAAAGGTAACTCATTCAACACCATCCTTGAAAAAGACAATTAAAATGCTCCACCACATTCCCACACTATCCAATGCCTCTGTATCCAAGTGGTCAAGAGTGCTGAACCTGAGCCACCCCAGTACTGGTTTTGCTGTCTCTGGCTTATTCTTGGCCACCTGACAAAAGAAACAGAAAAGTGGCCAGGGGAACACTAAGACTTGTTTTCGGCTATAAAATTAAGAAAGAATATAACCAGTATAAAAAATTACCAAATGAATTTCAGTAAGGTTTAAAAGAAAAACTAAAGAGCATTAATTTCAAATTATAAATTGACTGATCACACCAAAAGTAAGTTGTTCTGCTAATCTTGGTGTTCCACCTGTCACTGGTTGCAGTTTCATTTCAACTTCTGTCTTTAAGACACTATCCATCTTGTCAGTTAGCGCAAAGTCTCTTGCTCCAGTCTCCTTCTGAAAGTGGACCTTATGTTCTCCAGTTGCTACTATTTTCATAATAATAATATAGTGAACAGTAGTCACTTTCTTGTTCTTATATAATACAGTAGTCCCTTTCTTGCTCTTCAGCCCAACAAGAATGAAATCACCAGCCTTGACTTTCTCAGTGTCAAATTGGAAGTTGCTGGTAGGGGGCTCGTCTTCAACATCCATACTGGAGTCTGAAGAGCTGTTGTATACAGGATCATCTCTAACAGAATTGTCACTCCAACTGCAACTCTTGTTACAAGAAACATGCCTTTTGCTTCTTATCCTTTTCACATATCTGACTTCCTTGCTTTCCAGGACTAGAGCTTTTATGGCAGAAACAGCTTTTATCACAGCAGTAATGCATTCTGTCACAGGGGCGCACCAGGTCACACAGGGTCAGTGAGCGCTTCTGATTTTTTCATATTTTTTCCTTAGGCATTCTGTCTGAAACATATGACAAGAGGAACTCATAATCCTTGAAGACATTTATGTTGGTGGGGTAGACCCCACTTGCTCTGATTCCACTGATTATATTCTCAGGAGTGAAAGTCTTTGGACAGTGGCGTGATTTTGTCAAAATCCTGGGGGAGGGGCAAAGTTGGAGCCAATTTTCCCAAATCAAGTAAAAATGACAGTGAAAACTGATAAATGAGTCATAGATTACCATGAAGGTGAAGATATACTAAAGAAAACTGACCTGTTTCTCTGGATACTTTAATTATACAGGCTTATCTTAATTTTGACATGATTTTTTGCAAAAACTAAATTTCAGCTGGGGGGGGGGGCAAACTGAGGTCTGGGAGGGCAAATTTGGGTCTGGAAGGGGCAGTTGCCTCACCCCCTGCCCCATAGCAAATTATACCCCTACCTTTGGATATACTTTCCCCAGCATCTCAGCAATGTTATACACTGATACAGTTTTACATTTATGAGCAGTCATAAAACTTGTGGCTTCCTGGTTGTAGGCGCCCCATGACTGTCCTTTCTAGAGACTGCAGTATATGAGTAGTGTGGGGAGGGACAGTTAAAAGTACAACACCACTATTTTTAGCCAGATCAAGCAATCCAATGGTGTATTGGCTGATCTGGTTGTCTATTTTTAGAAATACAGGTGACTGTTTGGAGGGATTGACTTAATCAATAAAATACTGCAAGTAAAGCAAAGAATGAGAGGCAGTTATCCAGCCAGAAATGTTTTCTGAGCCAATCATGATGGTTCCTGGTAAAGCTCCTTGAGTAAAATTTTTGTACTTTTTCTTGAGGAAGTAGGTAGAGAAGGGACTGCGTTCCCAATGCATTAACACCTGCACAAATCATGGTCAACTGACCTCTTTCTGCTGACGTGGCCTTCCCTATTTACTTCTGGCCTTGCTGTGCAATGATCTTGCCAGGCTTGTGGATTTTTTCAGACCAGATTTGTCAAAATTCCAAATGACTTGTGGTCTGAACATGTGTTTATCTAGACCTTGCTCCAGATTATTAAAGAAAGCTACTACACTGTGATGGTTGAAAGCAGTTGCCCATCATATGCTTGTACCTTCTGACGTTCTTACTGATATAGCTTTAAGGCAATCCATAAAACCACAGTACCAATCTTTACCTGCCATTCCTCCACTGTATCCACTACTTTTGCATTTCCTGTTATCTGGTACTTTTATGCTCATAATAATGGCGTAAGTGTATGCAAATTTACATTCTTCTAGGGGAGTACAGTCAAAATACATACAAGTTATCATTTTCAAGTAAGTTTTAAGTCCTTTTTCTAGTTCCTATGTAAAAATTTATCATTTATTGTAACAGGGTGTAAAGAAACTCAGGTCCAGACTTTGTAGAGGGACCATGGGCGGCTCTTGGGGTAAGCAAAGTAAGTGGTCACATAGGGCACAAGTGACAGGGGGCACCTTGAGCAAAGGGCACTCTCTGTGGCAAAGAGTTTCAGAGGCACACTCTGTGTTGGAGGGAGAGACTGCCACTGGGTGTCATGTGACTTAATCAAGACAGAAATTATAAGATAATTGCAGAACCTCCTAAACTGATTTATATCACCTAAAGAATGGTGTGATTTTTTAGGCATGAAATTGCCTCAACTTGAACAATCCCTCTTGGTGCATGCACATCTGTTGCTAGTGATTTTATGGCACTAATTTCAAATTTCTCCAGGAAAGTTGTGTTTACATAGGGCAAAAAAGTGTAATGATAAATTGAATGAAGCACTTCAATAATACCAACAACTAAGTTTACATTAAGTCCCTCTTATTGTGTATTGGCTCAGGTTTGAACCCCATTCTGATTTGCACAAGCTCATACAAAATTAATAGATATTATATCCCAGACACAAAATTGATTAGTGCACTCAAGCGGACAGGGGAAAGACTAATGTAGACACATCTTTTTGTAAAGCAAGTTTTTAATTGTAATTTAATAGTAAGAAAATTGTTTAATCATACAAGACTTGCATTAAAAGTGTTTAATCATAGAGTAAAGAATGCTTTACTCTATGGTTTGATTAAGGCTCTTTAAATATGAAATAATTACATGAGTGCAAAGAGGTCACAGCAAAATTGTTTAGTTATGATTTCTCTACAAGTGGGAGGGAATATGCTGTGGCAGTGTGATGTCACAAAATCCACCTCTAACCTATCTATCACCCAAACAAATCTCTAACCTATAATGCCATTTAATACTTATCAAATTAAATGAGTTTTGATGATTAATTTAACAGTTAAATATGACTCCTACCTTTATATATTCATTTAGACATCAATACATATACACATTGTGCAGATTCTTTCCTTTCTGAACAAACATATGCAGTTTACAAAGTGTCAAAAAATATGCCAATTTTAAAAATAATGAGTTTAGAAACAACTTAATCATCTTTTGCATTTGAAAAGAAGCATTTTAGTTTCAGGGAATGTGATGGAGTGTTTAAGGTAAATGGAAGGCAAATGCATTTTCATTTATTTATGGTGTTATCCAAGACCACATTTTAGAGCAGCTGCAGCATGCAAAATATTATTCTATAATATTAGACTGCACTCCTGATGTCAGCCACACAGAGCAAAAGACATTGGTGGTAAGATTTGTCAAAATTGCAGTGGACAACAATTTGCTCATTAGGGAACATTAGGGTTCCTATTGCCAATTCTTCTGGTGAAAGCCTCACAGATGTATTAC
>JAQQPU010019329.1:245-13757 GCA_029168905.1 Artemia sp. Kazakhstan ARC1039
TGGGAATTCCTATACATGCAAGCAAATAACATGGGAATTCCTATACACGCAAGCAAATAACATGGGAATTCCTATACACGCAAGCAAATAACTGAGTTATTTTTACGTCACAATTTTTCAACTTAAAATCATTCTAATTATAGCATCCCATTCCTAATACTTTAATTACCTGTTACGCTTTCTTAACCATCGGAAGTTTAACCAACGTAAATTAAGTTATAGACAATACTGGTTTTTAGAAAAACTGGAATAAAATAATTGATACAGTTTAAATTACACGCTACCTTTGAATAGGCAATGTGATTATACCCACCTAACCAGATTGTACCTACCAAACCAGATTATACTTACCAGAAAACAAATCTCCACGTTCCTCTTGGCAAAGAGTGTGATGACAAAACATGTCTATCAACCCATGTAGAGTTCATTGTAATAGGCAAATGACCTTGGTAACCCCAATTCGTTGAAAACTTACACACATATCTATGCCTTAGGCGTATATCTGAATGTATATTTTTAACCTTTATACGACTTACTACTCTTTATACGACGTTAGGGGGGCACCTCCCCCTCGGCCCCCTGGATCCGCCACTACCAGGTTCTCACTTACACTGGAGACGCCTTATTTAATGTATTTGCGAATTTTTTTTTTCGTTTCCTGTCTTTTTCATTGGTGTCTAAATTTTGTTTAAATTTTTTTTTGTTTTCTGCCACCGGACTATAAAAGAAAAACCAGAGAGACAAAGAGTTTACTTGTAAAAATACTGTGACTCGAAAGTTCTTCACTGTTATTACTGGCTCAAACTTTGGACAAAAGAGCCAATCATATTTTTTTTTTTTTTTTTTTTTTTTTTTTTTTTTTTTTTTTTTTTTTTTACTGGCTCAAAATCTGACATAACAGCAACGACATAATAACAGCGGTTAAGAAACGCGATATTTGACACCCTTTCTAATATGCGTTTAAAAATACCGTGACTGGTTCGCAAAAATACGTCATAAAAATAGACCAATGGAATTAAATTCAACGCTGAGGTATATTACAGTAACTTTTGTTTTTCTTTTTGGCATGATACGTCATAAAATACGCCACAGAAACTAGTCATTTTTATTAAAGCATAAAATTTAACAGGGACGTGTAAGGCAGTAATCTCTCTTTTTCTCTTTGGCATGATATATCACTAAGTGTATCACAAATACGTCACAAAAATAAACCAATGGAATTAAAGCACATTTTTTAACACGGAAGTATAGGAAAGAAGTTTCTCTTTATGCTGTGGGAAAACTGATTTTAACACCAATTGGACAGCCTAATGTCTTTTTCAACAATATTTCGAACTGAAGGCTAGGAATTCAATTTCATGTCAATAATTCTCATACAGGCAAGTATGCCTTTTCTTCGAGGGGGGGGGGATAATTAAAAAACAAATTTCATTCGAGAATTTGAATAGGAAGTGCCCGAAAATTCAGAAAAATAACATTTCAGGTGGCCAAGGCTCCTAGGTCTTCCCCTGTGGACGTTCCTTATTTATCAAAACATTAAACAAGGAACATTATTGATTGCGTCAAATTAAAACAACCTATCTTGGATGTTTAAGATAGTAATTGAACCCGATATCCATTAGGCATAAAAATAAATGTAGACCTACTTTCTCTCGCTAGGGATAAACAATCAGCAAATCTAATTTTGTTATGATTTTGTTATTAGCCGTAAAAGACTTCAGTAGTGTCCATTCACAATTTCCTTTCCCGGGGCGCCCCCGCAAGACGTACTAATATCTAAACCTAAACGTTTATCTAAATCTAAATCTGTTTAATTTCAAATCTAAACAGTTTTATAGAATGATATAAAACATACATACTAATTGCGTGGTATTATTTCTCGGGGGAAGAGTCGGGTATAAGTCAAGGGCTTTGGTGGGATTTTTTTTTCAAACAGTCACATATTCAATTGTAAAATAGTAATATAGTTATATAGTAAATAAACCTTTTTGTGTATAATGTATTGCCTTCACTTAAGAAAAAACACTAAAAACATACAACGTACTTAAAATACAAATGAACAAATATATTAAGAATATAATGCCAAATCCAACTTGGATTTGACAAATATTTTCCGAAACTGGGAAATATTTTGACACTTGTATCAAAATTTAGTAATAGCTTTTTCTACACATTGGTGTTCTGAAGGGCGCTTTTTTCCCCTTCAAAAACTAAGTGGATTGTTTTGTACATACTGTCGACCTAAACTTTAATATTTCCAGTGTATTGGGGTTACACTATGAAATCGGAGGCCGATGGCAAAACTATTAGAAATCTTGCATGTTTTTGTATTTGGTTGAAAACTAAAACGAAAGATTTTGACTTTCAGACTAATTCGTATGATATCATTGAAAGATAAAATTGTATAAAAAGCAAAAATAGTAATTTGTAAAAAGTAAAAAGTATATTGTAAGTTAACTAGGACATATACTAAAATTGGAACGATACAGAGAAGATTAGCATGGCCCCTGCTCAAGGATGACACGCAAAATCATGAAGCGTTCCACATCTTTTTTTTGCCCTCCTCCCCCCCAGGCCATTCAGCTTGTCCTCAGGCGGTGATAGGGGAACGCCCTACAGATATGTAGGGTACCTACATAGGAGCCACGAACCAAGGGAAGGCCTTGTCCCTGGGGGTCCATAACAGAAACTGGGGCACCCTCGCCCGGGGTCATAAATACAGGCGGAGGAGGAAGAAAGCCCCTCGATTGTACAGTTAAAAGGACAAACTGGTTTGTCCACAAGTCCCATGAGTTAAAAACCTTCTCCCAGTAATGGGTTAAATTGCATGGTGATGCAGAACACCGTCGCGGGAGGATCCTCTATAGGAGGACAACTGCGGTAGGGCGTAAGATCCAGATATATGGACAACGGCCTCTGCAAAGGGCTGCCTCGACCCTTTCGGGGTACATGCAAGACTGGGGACCTTGCGGTCAACTCTATTCCCACTTGAGGAGTGGCACCCCTCGAGGAAATGCCTAGTAAACGACATAGTCGTTCTCGTCTGGAGTGGGAGGACGTCATAAAGAAAGATTTAAAGGAAATGGGAACTTCGTGGGAGGGTGTAAAAAGGGAGGCTTTGAATAGATTGGGGTGGAGGAGGAGCGTGCGTAGATGTGTTGGCCTCAGGTGGCTTGATGATGCGGTGAGCTGTTAGTAGAAGTAGTAGTAGTAGTCTGCAATGAATTTGCTTTTCAAACTCCCTCCGCTTTTTGCTACGAATCAGGTCAACTTAAACCCTGAATAGTTCAAAAACATCTATTCAGCTATTATTTTTCATGCTCTGAAATAATAATCAGTATTTACATATTATTTAGAAAATGTTTAAGACAAGGCACTTATTACTAAAAAAAACTCTCAAAAGGAGCAAAACATATAGTAGATATAAGATTTCACATGGATATATCTAAATTTCGACAGTTATAAATTATGAGGTGGGCCCATCGCTCTCCTCTCTCTGAGAATATGCTGAATACCCCATGACCACTATCACATTAGCTATTTATAGACTGGAAATAGTGATTTTTCCATTATGGAACGAGAGGAAAAGACAAGGAGGCAGATTTTGACACCATGTGTTCTAACCTCCATTTTCTTCCTGTTTTTACAACCCCGTTGCTTAATCTCCTCTCTCTGGGAATATGCTTAATACTCTATTGCCACTATCATATTAGCTATTTATAGACGGAAAATAGTAATTTTCTCAATATGGAACGGGAGGAAAAGAAAAGGAGGCAGAATTTGAAAACATGTGTTCTGACCTCCATTTTCTTCCTGTTTTAACAGCCCCCTTGTTTTGCTAGGCTATTCATTTCCAATATATCCATACCAGGTTATGTGTCTGGTAAACCAGCGATGTTTGTTAATAGATATACCAGATAAAAATCTTAGGTACATACACTGTAAGACTCATGGGATCGAGAAAGAGGAGGTCTTTCCTTAACTTAGGATCAAAATTTTGTGTAAATGGTTGGTTGTGGAGGAGGAAAACCGTGGTAATGTTCACAAATTACTATCTAAAGGTAAAAATTTAGGTGCTATTACCCGGATTTCATCAATTGAATATTCAATTTTAAAATAGGGCCTAACTTGATAGAAGTGAAATTAAATAGTTGAAAAACCGGTAAAATACTCTCAAAAATCATTCACAAATCTGTAAGACTGATTTAAAATCTCTAAGCGTCTTGATTTACCATTTTGAAAACATAATTTCTTAAGAAGCGGCTAAATACATCGGAGGGGGAGTGCTCCCCAATGCGTGACACCTTCTGTTATATAATGTTAAAACAACTTTATTTTTGTGCTTGTAACATAAAAATACGCATGCGTAACTATCAGAAAAATGCTAACTACTTTTCGGATCCCGTTTTGATTTTTTTTTTTTAATTTATATCACTTTAGTAAAAAGGTTAGATGGCATTATTTTAAGCTCAACCAGAGTCCGCTCAGATGGTTTGTCCTGAATCGCGCATATCTCTCCCGTCCCAGGGCAGAGTACCAGAGGATTGACACTTGCGCTCCGGGGTTTTTATTAATTCGTACGCGGAAAGTTTTTTTTAGGGGGAGGGGGGATGGTTAGAATTCATTCACAAGTAAAGGGCTCCCTTGAGCCCTTGGGCTCCGAAAATGCACCGTTTTTCTGTTATGTTTACCTTTATATTTAAACTTTCACAGAATTTGGTGTAGACCTGAATAAGATTCAGCAGTGGATTGACGATTGATGGTTTGGATTGTAGGTATAAACCCTTTGATCGTTTTGATGTTTATTTTTCAGATGAATAAGAATAATCCTGACGTTGTGACGCTGCATGTTCCTGGATTAGTCAGTACCACAAATTCTGACAACTCTCCAAGGTCTCGAAATAGCTCTTTTCTTTCCGATAAGTCATGGCATCATCACACTCAAGAAGCCTTACCAAGATTAGACAATTACAAAAATGTTCATTCCTATAATGTTGGACAAAGACCAACGTTAGAAGAACTTTACGACCCATCCCTCGCTGAGCTTCAGGTATGTTCGATATCAATTTTTGATAGGTCTATAATTTGTAAAATTTTTAGTTTTTCCGCTTCATTTGGAATGTTGCCATTTAAATTTTATATGAGCATGGTGTCAAATACGGGTTTTCCTGGCTCAGCACTAATCCCTGAATAAAATCTGCCTAATTATATACAAATCGATATTTTTGGCTATATAATTCCTAGGAAAGACCGAAATGCTTTAGTAATTGCCCCCCCCCCCATCATCTCCTCTCATACCCTAGTGACAATAGCTGTGCATATGTCATATTTGTAATGCTAGATGTCCAAACACATTTCCTGACACAGTAACAAGCATAGAATTGCTTCCCTGTGGATGATATTGCAAGTTATGTGATGCTAGCAAATCATATTCTTCGTAAATCATGTTCTTTTGAGATTCTTGCTTTAGAGAATCCTGAAGAATCACGTTAGAGAGTCATGCTTCGGTCCGCATTGTGTTGCAACTTATGTCGTTTCGAAAAATCATGTTCCACTTTTCTTTAATCTTAAATGTAAGTTTTAAAGCACTTAGTCATACAAACATAAGGTAAATACTACACGGAAGGTAATTTTGATTGATTAGTAAATAAAAGATAGCTAGAATGTGTGCTTAGCATATTCAGGAGGAATATTTCGTGACTGGTAAAATCTTAAAACATTTTCTCAATGTTTTTATTTCAAGCATTGGGCTTTGTATTTAAGACTCTTTCTCAATGAAACTAATGGTTAGTATCCATAAACATTCTATTTGGATAAAACCATATTTAAAGCAAAACAGTCATTGTAATGTCCAACAAGTCATCGAATCACTAGTAATGCCTAATTTGTAAGTCTTAGTCATCTATACGCAAGGTCTTGCGTGACAATGCAATCAAAGACAATGCAAATGGCAACGCATTCAGATTTTAAGACAATGCAACTTTATCATGAGTTCTTGTGCTCTGCCACCCAGTGAATCTTATGACCGAATTTAACGCTCACCCCCTTTTAGAACAGACCGCTTGATGAACCTGACGAAATAACCTACATCTTTGTATTCCTACCACATTCAGCAACTGACAAACAGTATTTTCTAAAACAACTCATACATTATTTCTTGCATCTCTCTTCTAGGCTTCTAAACTAGTTGATAAAACTAGATATTCAGGTTTGATTGTATATTTACCCTGTTTAAAGGCTACGAATGCTAGCAAGATTATAAAGTTTACCAATCTTTAGGCGAAAGGCAATAAGTTCAGCAAATACTTTAAAGGGTTCAATTGCAACTGAAGGACCGTATAACTGAACCCCAAGCAACTGAACTACTGTAATTGAAACACAGGGCAACTGAACCACCGTGCAACTCAACCATCGTGCAGCTGAACCGCCGTGCAACAGAACCACCGTGCAACTGAACCCCCACGCAACTGAACCCACATATGGCTGAGCCCTTGTGAAACTGAACCCTCGTGCAACTGAACCCCATTTGACTGAGCCCTTATGCAACTTAGCTCCCCAGCAGCTCAGCCCCCCAGCAACTCAACCCCATTTAACTAAACCCCTGCGTAACTGAACCCCCGTGTAACTGAACTCCCGTGCAACTACACCTCCGTGCAGCCGGACCACCGTGTAACTGAACCACCATGCAACTGAACCACCGTGCAACTGAACCACCACAAAACTGGAAAACCGTGCAACTGAGCCCTCGTATAACTGAACTCTCGTGCAACTCAACCACAGTGGTCACATTGGGTAAAACACAAGTTAGAATCTTTACATATTCAACCTTGTTGAAATTGTTGGCTTTTTAAAGTCATGATATAAATAAATGTCAAGATGAATAATAAATAAACTATGTTGTGTTGTAAAAAAAAAAACAAAGAAAATCGGGCGTCACGAACTCTTAAAACCAAATTTATTTCTCTTTTTTATGTTTGTTAATGGCGGTTCCCTTCACCCTGTCACAGTCTACGAGTCTAGGCATTTACTCCCCTCCCTCTCCAATGGAAAAACCCTAACCTAAAAAATACCCCCTCGCGGATAATATGGTTTTCCATATTTGAATATTTTTTTTAGATCTGTTGTTTTTTAGTTTAGTTAAGAAGTGCTGAGGAAAGTGGAAAAGAGGAATTTATGTGTAGTCTTGCCCCCCCCCCCTCTCGAAAAAAATTCTTCTCGTGAGAAATCCTCCAGAAACTGTCGCCCGTTCAGAAAACTCCCACGCGAAAAACGTCCGTATGTTTCCCAATAACAAACACCATCTGTAAGCAATGGACAGATTACAAAACTTAAAAAGGTACTTAAACTTCTGCAATGGGGCTCTCTGATTGTTTTGTAGCTACAGAGAGAGGGAGATAGCTCAAGGAGGGGATTTTAAGGCCAAATAATCTCAGCTCTCATTGAGCCTTCAAATACGAAGGGAGCAACGAGAAGAGTATGGAGGTAGAAATTGTTTTATAATCCCGGGCTGTTCTAGTCTTATTTTATAAGTCGGAAGGGATTGGATACCAAAAAACAGCAAGGGGTATTTTTTTGGGGAAGACTTTTCACGGTGAGGTATTTTCCGGGGGGGGGGGGCAATTTCAACGAGGTGGCATTTTCCGGAGGTATTTTCTACTGGAGGTGTTTTTCACGGGGAAGGGGGGAGGCTGGTTGCCCTCTAGTCATTTTTGACTTTTAAAAAGGGCACTAAAACTTTCCATTTCCAATCGAATAATAAATCGTGATTAATAAACATGATTAAAAAAAAAACATGGTCCTCGGGACAAGCGCTGTAGGTTATTGCAAGCTACCCATTGTTAAAATTTAAGGTTTTTAAAGAAGGGATGATCGTACAAACTTTGGAGTAGGCTCATTCGGCTGGAAATTGAAATTTTAAGTTCAAGTTTTAAGAATCAAAGGTAATCAGAGGACAATCAGCCTCTCCTTCTTAACCGCCATTTTCCGTTCAATCACATCGATAAAAATAAAAAATAAATCGTTGGTTCAAAAGAGTCTAAAGGTCAAATAACCCTGTCTATAGGGTTAAAAAATACCAACAGTAGCTCCTGAACTAAGGGCTGTAAGTTAAGCTAGTTACTCAATAAGGTTTACACAGATCAGTTACACACATAAGATTTTTATGGAAAAAATGTTTGTATGAACTTGTGGAGGGGAGTGCTCATTTGATTAGAAATCAAAAGTTCCAATGCACTTTTTACGAGTTAAAAGTGATCAAAGGGCCTCCACCCCTACGCTTTTTTTTCCTTAAATCCATCTTATCGATAATTTTGAGATGACCATTTTATTTAAAACAGTTCAAAGGTTAAATAACTATGCATCCAGGGTTCACAACCCCCTAGCCCTTGGTGCAAGGGCTGTAAGTTATGCAAGTGGCCTATTGTTAACATACAAGGTGTTTTTTTTTTATCAAGAAAAGAGGGCATTTTTGATCCTATAATTAAAAAATATGGATCATTAAGGTCAAAGCTTAGAGAAATGTCAAGAATAATGCCAAACACAAAAAAAAAAATTCTTTATTGGTTGTGAAAATGAAACACCTACAATGTCTGATGGTATCAGCCGTCTCATCGTTTGGAAAATGTTTAGGAGCATCTTCAACTAAATCAAGAGGTACTTTTTGCTTCCTTTTTTACAAGAGACGCATCTGCAATATGTCGAGAACAGCTGAGGGTATAAACCTGAGGGTGTGAAGTTTAAACTTTCAGGGCATTTTGAAGGAATGCTGAAAAAAAGACTGGTGTGCAATCAGTCCCCCTTCCATATCCTTTTTAGCTGCAATCTTCTCAAAGACATCTGATCAGAATTTGTTATCTAGATTCACAAAAGTCAAATATTTTCAACACATATGTTAATTACTTAACGTCCGAAAAGGTCTGATTCATCTGAAGAAAAGAGAAATAAATTAGCTTTAATGGTTTGTGACATCGGTTCTTCTTTTTTCGCAAAAATAAATCAAAGCTATATTTATGAATGATCTTGACAGGTGTTTATATCATGATTTTAAGAAACAAACAAGGTTGAACATGTAAAAATTCTTACTTGTGTTTCATATTTTTAGAATACTGAGAAACTGAGTTTAGTGGCTCAGTTGCACGATGGTTCAGTTACACGAGGGTTCAGTTGCAAGATGTTTCAGTTGCACGGTGATTCAGTTGTACGGTGGTTCAGTTGTATGATGGTTCAGTTGTACGGTGGTTCAGTTGCATGGGGGTTCAGTTACATGGGGGTTTAGTTATATAGGGTTGAGTTGCACAGAGGTTTAGTTGCACGAGGGTTTAGTTAAAAGGGGTTCAGTTGCCCGATGTTTCAGTTACAAGAGGGCTGAGTTGCACGGGGGTTTGGTTATACGATGGTTCAGTTACACGGTGGTTCAGTTACGCACACACCATTTTAAACATGATAAGATCCTTTCTAGCACCCCTGAGTCTACGTACCGACAGCTGGGGTACCTCATCTAGTTGAACCAAAATTATTGTTATGTTTTTTTTTTTTTAATATTTAGCAAGTTCGAAGACTAAAGAAAGCAAATGAGACTAAAGTCAGTCTCAAAGTAAATGTTGCAAGGATCATCTAGATCTGTCACTTTGGTGGAATCCTTTCTTGCCCACTATTATCGTGTAGTCAACGATGGCACCAAATATTATATTGGCACCAACGCTGGCAACAAATATTGCACTGGTAACCATGGTTGCCACCAGATATTGGCCGGGAAATGGTGCTTGTCCGCTTATTTTGAAGGGGAAAGCCTCGCTAGCGCCAAATATTGTAATGTAATGGCTCGCGGTCCCCACTACTGTACCGTAAATAGAGAGTAAGTAAATGCACTATTATGGTATACCCTACACTAGGCTATGATAACGTGATCGAACGGTCAAACGGCTAAACTCACGGCCAAGGGTGCATCTAACCTGGGTCACCATTAATTATTCTAACTATCTCCTTGGAGGGTAAACAGACCCCTTTGTCGATATAAATGACTGTATGTCTCACAAACTCTTTTCCTACCCTGTCTGGGCTCCTGGAAAAATAGTCTACACGGCTGTAGAAAATAGCTTACTTGTATTATTCCAAAATGGCACAAAAAAAATATTTCTCCTTAAGCGGGGTCTCAAATGCAGACTAAAAACTAAATCACTAGTTCTATACAACGAACTTGGCGTAGGGGTGGCTAACCTTCGATTAGCCCTGGCCAATCCACTAATTAACATTAAAAACCCTTGCTTCTTTTGCATAATATTATCTTTCGAAGGCCCAGAACAATAAGACCAAAATAGAATTTAGCTTGAAAGCTTATTTATTGCAAAAATATCTAGCTTAGTAACGAGAGTTTAACTTATCATTGAAAATTGCACTATAGGTAAATCTAAGCAAATGTAATTACGGAACGAAAACGGACCATTTATCTGAAAAGAAAAGAAACAGGGGTGAAACCCCAACACCTTCCCCGTAAGATAAATGACCACCCACGCGCCACGCTGGCCTACCCTTACAAACATAAACACTTCAACTTTACAAAATCTATTTGTCATCTTTCTTCCACCAGCGTCTGTGCTTCCACCGCTTGGCTCTGGATTTGTCACCATCCAGACATCACTATTTTAAAGCACCATGATCTATATCTTATGGCATCCGCATGAGGTTTTGAATATTGAAGTCCACAAGTTCAGCAGAAAATAATCGTGCTTAGCATGATTAAAATACAAATTTTCTCTCTCTCACGAATTTACATTTGAGAGAAGCAGAGAGGTACGGTCTGACACGTTCATGATGCCAGCCATCATAAACATTTGGCTGAACTTGGCTCTTAATTTCTATCGATGGAAACAAAACCACATCTCAATTAAAACACGATTTGGCATAATTTAAAATCATGTATGGCCTACAATTCAAAGGCTTTTGAAAACGATAGTGGTACAGAAAAATCAGGCAAGAATCTCAACGAACCATTCATCTATTTCTTATGGGTATCCTTCCCTGGGATAGTCGAGTGAAGAACATTCTTCGATACCAACTGAAGATGAAATTTGAATACGTGACTCAATGAATAAAGTTTACAGGAGATAAATCCGTGATTCATGGATCCCCAAAAGGGCTCCTCCCCGTAAAAGAGACCAAATCTCCCTTAGAGCTGATAGGAATAATCTCATATTCCTTCCCAAGCTTTTCCAATCCAACCCGACGTTCAATATCTCCCAACTTTTCCCCAACCCACTGTAGGTCGTTCAACTCTATTTTATGATCAACTTGTTTTATTCCCCATGGGTCTTGGACCTCTTTGTTTCTCCTAAATTCATTTTGTAATTCCCTGAAAACTTGATTCTTCCCAATTGCAGGCTGAATTTGTAAATCACATCTCTTTTTGTGTCTCTTATCTCTTTCTTACTTTCCTTCTAATTTTTTGTTCTGCGAAAAAGATCGTCTGCAACTTTTAATTGGATCATAGTATCCTTTTTCGTAGATTTCATTGTTCTGTTATAGTCTTGTTCAATTCCCGATGGGTCTTGGACCTCTGTATCCCCAATAAGCTCTTTTTTGTTTTCGCAATTTTGTAATGCTCCCAAAATTTTGTTTTCCGCTTCTTCAGACTGAATCTGCACATTTATCTCTTCCTAGTATTTCTCCTTTTGTATCTCCCTTATATTCTCTCAAAGCATAAAATTCTCTTTGAAGCATTTCGACTATTGCCGACCGTTCTTTTTTGTTTTCATTAACGATTTATTCATATATTTTTAATTGCTTTTTATCGGCCTCCATAAGGTCATCGAAAGGAATATCTTCTACCTTACTAGCTCCGTTGAATTGTGCTATTTTTATCAAGGCCTCCCTATTGCTGTGATTAATTCTTTTAGACAAGATTCTTTTTAGAAGATCTTGGTTGTTAAATATCTTAGAACGAATATCAAACAGTTCGTGGTAACGAACTGTAAGTAAGGAGCGACCCGGCTCAATGGTAACAGAAACTCTAAAAAACGGAATTTTGATAGCAATAGATACATAAAAGGAATCAGATTTTAATTCTGATTTCAAATATATAAGTTTCATCAAGTTTAATCTTACCCATAAAAAGTTACGTGTCTGAGAAAATTTGGCTAATTTTCAAAAAAAGAGAGAAAGACCCCCTAAAAGTTATAGAACCTTAATGAAAATCACACTATCATATTCATCGTATCAGAGAATCCTACTGCAGAGGTTTCAAGCTCCTATCTACAAAAATGTGGAATTTTGCATTTTTGCCAGAAAAAAAGATCACGGATGCGTGTTTATTTGTTTTTTTTTTCTTTTCTTTTCTTTTCCCCAGGGGTGATCGTATCGACCTAGTGGTCCTAGAATATAGTAAGAGGGCTCATTGGAACGGAAATTAAAAGTTCTAGTGCCCTTTTTAAGTGACAAAAAATGGAGGGCAACTAGGCCCCCTCCCACGCTCATTTTTTTCCCAAAGTCACCCAATCAAAATTTTGAGATAACCATTTTGTTCAGCATGGTCAAAAATATCATAACTATGTATTTTAGGAAGACTTAATTTTCGGAAGTCCCCGAGGGGAGGGCTGAAAGTTATGAACTTAACCCAATTTTAACATATGGTATTGGTTATTGGGAAGTATAAAGACGTTTTCAGGGGGGATTTTTTCTGATAGTGGGGGGGGGAGGGGTGGGTTGGGTGTTATGTGGGAGGATCTTTCCATGAAGGATGTTTCATGGTGGAAGGGACATTGCTATGAAAGGGGCGCCAGATTTCCCAGCATTCTTTCAAAAAAGACCAGAAATTAAATAAAAAATAAGTTTTTCAACTGAAAGTAAGGAGCAACATCACAACTTAAAACGAAAAGAAAATATTACGTATATGATTGGGTTCACCCCCTAGTCAAAACCTCGCTCTTTAAGCCAAAGATGTTTTAGTACTTTCATAAGAGCTATTTATTCTGATTAACGGCCTTTGTGATTAAGGGTCATTTTTAAAGAATTGGAACAAAATTCGAAATTTAGCTTAAAGAGCAAGGTATTGACTAGGAGGCGAACTCCCTAATATTAAGATTATATGAATATAGAAGTTCTGCGGTTGATCTCTCTCAAAAGCCTCTATATGGGCCTTTTTCCTCTTTCTGATGCGTCTCTACGTTTCTATTCTTTCATGTCTGTTTCTTTGTAGTCTTCTCTAGCCCCTTCGTTCGCTTTTCTATTCTTTCTAATTTCATCTATTTCGGCCTCTATTTTTTCCATACATTCGCGGTGCTCTCTATTGGCTACCTCATCTCTTTTTTCTCTTTCTTTTCTATCTTATTCCTCTTTCTTTTCTCTCGCTATTCTTTCTTCCTTCATGAAATTTAATATATGGTGTGTCATATCCACATAACTACTTTTTCGTGACCCCCTGCTGGAAATTCAACTTCTACTACTCCTGCTACTCAGTCTTCTTTGATTCCTTCTGTCTTTATATTCTCTTAATTCGTTTTCTGAGTCTGTTCGTTCTCT
>JAQQPU010019330.1:6429-16563 GCA_029168905.1 Artemia sp. Kazakhstan ARC1039
CGAAAAAGATATTCCATTGGCATACTCTGCACTGAATGATTATAATTGGTGATTGAATAATAGGGGTGAAACAGAGGTTGATAACATTTTTAATTGGATTGTATAAAGGTGGTAAAAAAGGGTTAAACTGCTTACCAATTAAGATAAGCCTGAAGGTGGTGCTAACTCTTACGCAATTTAATATAAATTTGGAATAACATCATTGTTTTGAATCTATGAAAACGATTATTTTAATTGGATAACGATGACAGGGTGATCATGGGACTCGACTTAGTTTTATTTCTTAGCTGTGTTCTGTACAATACACAAATACATATTTAATCACTCTGATACACTCTGATACTTAGATTTTGTCAATGTTATCGAATGTATCCAACAAAGGATGTCGATAAAGAATGCATTCAATCTGATGTTTATATTCTATCAATTTTATCCGATATATTTGACAAATAAGATGATGATAAAAATTATTCACTCTGATACTTGGATTTTGTTAATTTTATCCAATATATCCGAGAAAGGATGTTGATAAAGAATTTATTCAATATGATACTTAGATTTTGTCAATTTCATCCGATGTATCTGACAAAAGATGTTGATAAAGAATTTATTCACTCTGACACTTAGGTTTTGATTACTTTAACTGATATTTCCGGCAAAGGATTTTGATAAAGAATCTATTCACTCTGATACTTTGATTTTATCAACTTTATCACGACCTATCCGGCAAAAGATTTTGATAAAGAATTTATTCATTCTAATACATAGATTTTGTCAATATTATCTGACGTATCCAACGAATGGTATCGATAAAGAATGTTAATAAAGAATTTGTTAACTCTGATACTTAAATTTTATCAGTGTTACCAAAAGTATCTGTCAAAAGACATTGATACAAAATTTATCCACTCTGATACTTAGATTTTTTTCAATTTTATTAGGCATATCTGACAAAGGACGACGATAAAGAATTTATTGTCATCTGATACTTAGATTTCGTGAAGTTATATGATGGATCCGACAAAGAAAGCTGATAGAGAATTTATTCACTATGATACTTAGATTTGGTCAGTGTTATCAAACGTAAATGTCAAAATACACTTAAAAAGAATTTATTCACTCTGATACTTAGAATTTCTCAATTTTATCCGACGTATCCGACAAAGGATGATGATAAAGAATTTATTCACTCTAATACATAGATATTGTCAATGTTATCCGACATATCCGACAAATGATATCGATAAAGAATGTTAATAAAGAGTTTGCTCACTTTGATACTTAAGTTTTGTCAGTGTTGCCAAACGTATCTGTCAAAAGTGCTGATACTTAGATTTCGTGAAGTTATATGATGGATCCGACAAAGAAAGCTGATAGAGAATTTATTCACTATGATACTTAGATTTGGTCAGTGTTATCAAACGCAAATGTCAAAATACACTTACAAAGAATTTATTCACTCTGATACTTAGAATTTCTCAATTTTATCTGACGTATCCGACAAAGGATGATGATAAAGAATTTATTCTTTCTAATACATAGATTTTGTCAATGTTATCCGACATATCCGACAAATGATATCGATAAAGAATGTTAATAATGAGTTTGTTCACTTTGATACTTAAGTTTTGTCAGTGTTGCCAAACGTATCTGTCAAAGGACATTGATAAAGAATTTACTCACTCTGATCCTTAGATTTAGTCAATTTTATCCAATGTATTCGACAAAGATGTTGATAGAAAAAATTTATTCACCTTAGATAGTTAGATTTTATCAATGATATCCTATGTATCTGACAATAAATGTTAATACAGAATTTCATCACTCTAACACTTAGGTTTTGATAATTTTAACCTACATATCCGGCAAAGGATATTGATTGATAATCTATTCACTCTAATACTTAGATTTTGTGAATGTTATCTGATGTAACAGACAAAAGAAGTTGATATAGAATTCATTCACTCTGGTACTTAGATTTCGACAATGTTATCCGCTGTATCCGAAAAAATATATTGATAAAGAATTTATTCACTCTGATACTTAATTTTCTCAATTTTATCAAGCCTATCTTACAATTGATGACGATAACAGATTTATTCACTCTGGTGCTTAGATTTTGTGAATTTTCTCCGATGTATCCAACAAAAGAAGTTTATAAAGAATTTATTCACTCTGATACTTAGATTTTGAAAATGCTATCCGATGTATCCGACAAATGATATCGATGAAGAATGTTAATAAAGAATTTGTTCACTCTGATACCTAAATTTTATCAGTGTTATCAAAAGCATCTGTTAAAAGACACTGATAAAGACTTTATTCACTCTGATGCTTAGATTTTCTCAATTTTATCAGACATATCTGACAAAGTACGATGATAAAGAATTTATTCACACTGATACTTAGATTTCGTGAATGTTATCTGATGTATCCGACGAAAGAAGTTGATAAAGAATTTATTCACTCTGGTACTTTGATTTCGTGAATGTTATCTGATGTATCCGACAAACTAAGTTGATAAAAAATTTATTCACTATGATACTTAGATTTGGGCAGTGTTATCAAATGTATCTGTCAATAGACATTGATAAAGAATTTATTCACTCTGATACTTAGATTTTGTGAATGTTATCTGATGTATAAGACAAAGGAAGTTGAAAAAGAATTTATTCACTCTAATACATAGATTTTGACAATGTTATCCAACATATCCGACAAAGGATGTTGATATAGAATTTGTTCAATCTGATACTTAGATTTCGTCAATTTTATCCGATGTATCTGACAAAGATGTTGATAGAAAAAATTCATTCACTCTGATACTTAGATTTTGTCAATGTTATCCCATGTATCTGACAATAGATATTGATACAGAATTTCATTACTCTGACACTTAGGTTTTGATAATGTTAACCGACATATCCGGCAAAGGATGTTGATAAAGAATCTATTCGCTCTGATACTTAGATTTTATCAATTTTTTCTTGATTTATCCGACAAAAGGTGTTGATAAGGAATTTATTCATTCTGATACTTATATTTTCTCCATGTTAACCAATCTATCCGACATATGACGTGTGCAAATTCTTTTTCTTACATCTACGATGTTTTAATAGACATTCTAAACGTTTGATATGCTAGCATGCTCTAAAAATAATGAACACATAATAATGTAATGCATAATTTATTTTTAATAAAATAATGTCATGTAGAATATTAATACAAAAAATATAGTATTGCACATTATTAATATCAATGAACAATTTTGGACATTTTAAATCTGTTCCATAAAATAGTTGACCATGTTCTCTCTTGATATTGTAGCTATTGTGTTCTCTTAGTTCGTAATCAGTAGAATAATCATTATTCCATTTTGAGTCATACACAGTTTTTACTAGTTTGTCAGCGACAGGTTCAATATGCGTTTCGTCTTTGGTATTATTTGGCTCATTGACTTTTTGATCAATGTTGGTAGTAACGTTTGCTGGCACTTAGTTTTTCATCGATTCATCTTTATATTCCTTAGTGATATTTTCTATCATTGCCTTTTCTATTTTTCTGGCAATTTCACTGTCTATTACAACATTCTTTTTACACAGGTAACAGTTCCGACACGTAGACAAGATATGATTTATGATATTAGTAGAAGTGTAGACATTTCTTTTCCCCTTTATTTTCATTCGAATGCTAATACCCGAAAGCTGAAGATAGGGTTTAACACTGGGTAACATGTTACCACAAGCACTAGCAAGAAGATTCCCCTATTCATCAATTATTATTTTTATGTTGGCATTCTCTTTGAGTGCAATCATCTCCGGAGATCTCAATATCGCATATCCATCATCATAAGAGTTGAATTTGTTTGGTACCCCAAAGAAATCTAGTTCTTCATTATCATAACAATGCATACATGCGTTTCTGATAGTGCTACCACTTGTACTTGTTTCATAGTTCAAATACTTCTCCTTGTCAGCATTCAATGCTACAATAGCACTATCATATGAACACACTCTCTTAAAATGCTTCATCTTCACTTTTTTAAACATATGAGTTACGTGTTTATCCTTCCACTGCGTAAAAATTATTGATTTAATACATGCAATAAACTAGGTAGTGTCGATAACGTGCCATAGGGTACCAGTGGGAAAACCGCGTCGTGTCTATGAGCAAGCATAGAGTACGGTTGGTAGAGCTGCGTGTATATTTCATGTCATTTTAAGATACGTAAAAAAATTGAATAATTTTTAAGTCCAAACATTTCAGTCCAAAAAAGCGCCTCTACAAACAATATTTTTCTAGTAGTAAAAGTCACGACCAACATTTCTATATCATTCTCATTTTGAATTTTGAAATTATTAAATATGAATTTTTTATGTTTTAAGTATGTTTCATGCCATTCTAAAACATGTAAAAGAAGTTGAAAAAATACAATTTTTAAAAAAATAAAAAAAAGTTAAAAAAAGTATAAAAGTGGGAGGAGGGGCGAAAAAGTTGGGGGGAGGGGTATTCTTGGATGTTTGGGGTAGAGGGCCCTTGAAGGTTGAGGTCCTTGGTGGTTAGGGTCATTGATGGTTGCGGTCCTTGATGGTTCAAACCCATAATCATCTCACTAGTTGATTTCTAAGGATTTCTAAGGATTGTTCTGAATTTCATTGTTATAATTCTTTTCTTTGCATCTACATCTTTATTAGTATCAGCTTTTTAGTATACTAAAATGTTAAAACATATTTTATATTGACAACACTGCTCAAATGGTACTTGTGTATTACACAGAACACATCCGAGAGGTTGGGGAACCTATGACTCTATTACTTTCAACTTTTTAGCATGCCCGAGTGCTAACCCATATTTTCTATTGGGAACACTGCTCAACTGGTATTTGTGTATTGTACAGAACACAGCCAAGAAGTAAAGCTAAGTCAAGCCCCATGATCACCTTGTCATCGTTATCCAATTAAAATAATCGTTTCCGTAGATTCAAAAACAATGATGCTATTCCAAATTTATGTTAAATTGCGTAAGAGTTAGCACCCCCTTCGGGCTTACCTTAATCGGTAAGCAGTTTAACACTTTTTTACCACCTTCATACAATCCAATTAAAAATATTATCGAGCTCTTTTTCACCCCTATTATTCAATCATCAATTAAGATCATTCAGTGCAGAGTTATGTCAATGGAATATCTGTTTCACAAATTGAGTTATTTTTACGCAAATGATACAACTTTTTGATGTCTAATACCATATGCTATTATTAAACCTTCCGTTGAATGCTTATAGCCGAAAGTTTGGCTGTTAACCATTTTACAGCACAGTCCAATAAACCTTTCAGCACGTTATACCAAAGTCTCTTGTAGGCGTCAAATCTATTACACATCTGAGCATATTCTTGTAGGTTTTTATGTAGGCGTCAAATCTATTGCACCTCTGAGCATATTCCTTGTACAGTTGATAGTAATTAATAGTAGTCCAGAAAATGGGTGTTGGCACAGAAACCTGTCTGGTAAGGCATATTCTGTCTGTAGTAGTAGATACCTGCCCGTGGTAAGACATGTCCCGTTAAAACTGCACTGTATATGGTGTATATGGAGTAAATCATCCCTGAAATATCCCTTAGAATATATAGAATACACACTACTGTCGTCGATGTTTCTAAAACAAAAGCACGGTGTTCAAAATACATATAGTTTTCAATCAAATACAAATGATACAATAAGCTTTAGACTTAGACGGTTACGGAAGGAGGAACTTCCTGGTTGTAGTAGTTTTATTCGTTTTAAGTTTGACTATAATACTCAATTTCATTTTCACTCATTTAAAGATTTATTTATTCATCCATACCACCGCCTGATATCTCTGTGTTTGCTATAACCGTTTATTATAATTTCTGGTCGTTCTAGGTCTCATTTTTTCTTTAGTAATAATTTCTGGTCGTTATGAGTTCGGACTATTATAGGATTCATTATTGCTAGTCTTAACTTTAACATGGCTCTTTACTTTTCGGTAAAAAACTGCTTTTTTGGAACGTGTTTTCAGTTAATTCTTTATCAATTTCGTAGGAAGGGATCATGAATTTAATTTTTCGTTACTGGTGCGTAATGTGGACACTGCTATGTATTGTACAAGGAAACCGGTCATGAAAAACCTGTCAAACAGGCTATTCTCAAGAGGCCGCTATACGTTAACGACTGCAAAGCCGTGGTTTCTCAATGAGTTACAATTTTTAAGCGGTTGTTTTTGGGGTCTAAGGCGGAAAAAGGTACCTAGGTTAGGTTAGGTTACGTATTTAATATATGGTATGTTTTACCCCCCCCCCCCCTAATGTGCAAATATATAGTCCAAATTTGTTTATAAACTATTATATATTCATCCTATTTTATTTCATTAGCATCAACCAAACTTGACTTCTTTAGCTGGGTCCACATAATGCACCAGTGCCAATTTTTCTTACTATTTCTTAATGATTTTCGTGTTTTTGGTGCAACACTAATATTTTTCCCAAGATAGAGAATTCTCTTTCATCTAATGAAGTATCTTTTCTACTGTTTTTTTGATAAAATGGAGGATACAAAAACACAGGGTTATTAAAAAGACACTTTCAGATGAATTACATCATTAGCACAAGAGAGTAAAAAAATAGAGAGACAAGAGACAAAAAACAAGAGAGAGAGGGTTCTTGAGAGTAACTCTTTAATGAGACTTAGTTTGGAAAATAAATTATTAGGTCTAGTATTTTGTTCTTTCAATCACAGTGAATAGTCAAAGCAAAGATAACAAGTGATGAAGTTATATTTTGTTCTAAACATCTACTCTAGTTTTTGGTTCATGGCAATTTTATGAACTCACAACAAAATATAGGCATAAATAACTATTAAAAAATTGAATTTCCATTTAACCAACATAGTAGGCCCAAAGTCAGCATTTAATTTGCTACAATACAATGTGCTTATGCATTATACCACCAACACTTATGTTTACGCTGTGTTTTATATAATTTGGGCTATATATTTGCACATTAGGGGGAGTGGGGATAAGGTTAGGTTATCCCCACCCCCTAGTGTGCAAATATATTGCCCAAATTTGTTTCTAAAGGATTATATTTTCATTATGTTTTGAAAAATTTTATTAGGATTAACCCAACTTCACTTCTTGAGTGTTGGCGATATAATACATAAATATCCAACTCAATATGAGAACATCCCTTTTATTTATTTCAATCTTCATATAATTTCTAAATTGATGAGGCTTTGTTTTTTGAAAAACACGTGGAGGGCGCTGAAAATATAACTTCCACTTTCGAATGAGGTCAGTTTAACCAAAAATAATTATTAGGATTCAAAATTATTGTAAATACTTGAATGGCTAATATCATACACCATAAGTAATTGTGGGAGCAGTGACCTAAGCACGTTTTCACCGATGCCTGGTTGTAATGTAAATGGTAATACTAAAGAGAACCGAATTCTTGGTAAATACATATCAGATTGGAAATTGAACACATATCTTGAATACCAAATTGTAAGCCAATTGTTGTTTATATTCCGAAACCAGCAATTTCACTGCTGAGCTAGGTTTTCGAATATTTATATCCAGGTTTTCGAAAATTTATATGAGCTAGGTTTTCGAAAATTTATATCCAGAACATTTTATGTAAATTAAACCATTAACTAGGCCGTTCCCTGAAGGTTTTCCCTTAACACATTTTCGGACACCCATCATGAAACATGTTCCCATTCCAAAGAGTAATATCAACATTTAAAAAGTAGACAACTTTCATAATTTACAGACCTTACCCAAGGGCTATGGGTGTCATACTATCCTTGAAGACACTTTCTGATTGAAGCAAAGAGCAAAATTGAAACTCAAAACGATAAGAAATTATACTTCATCCCAAACAATCGGAACAGTAGATCCATGTTAACTACCATAACTTTGAGCCCCTGTTTATCTTTACATTAAAATTTACTGTCCGTTTTTGATATGTAATAGCTAGTTGTTTTCTAATCCGGAGTACCAACGCTTCCATTTCACTTTATAATTCAGAATATATTTTTTGGTTCTTGCGTCTTCGAGTCCTCTTTAGCCAACCTTTAGCCACGTCTCTTAATATTCGCCAAAAAAAACAAAAAAAAACTCTTGCGTAGGATCAAATCCAAAGGAGTCTGCAAATATGAAGAAAAATATATTCTTTAATCTGAATTCACGGAAACTTTACTTACCCCTCCCAAACTCATTTTATAAATTTTCTTAAATACAAGTAAAATTTAATCAGTTGGAAACACATCTAGGAAGAAGTGTAATGTCCCGTAGGACATTAATTTTCAGTTCTTTTTTAGAAATGTCATCAGTTTTTTCTACCTTGCCATATTGAGCCTAGTCAGCGTCAGCAGCTTTTTTAAGAATGTGGCGAGCACTTTGCTTTTATTTGTTTTTCACAACTGTATTTATTAACACTTCAGTGGCACTGTCTGTAGACCATTGGAGCAACTATGATGGGAGGTCGAATAGAACACATCGTGCTAAGAGAAATGGACAATCGGCTGAGGCTCATCTACTGCCTTCGACTATTAGTAAGTTTATTAGAATTTTAATCATATTTTACTGAATATTCTTCAATACACATGTACTACTGTGGAATTATAACAAAATACCTATAACGGACTAAATGAATGCATTGTGTAATAATTTAATACAATTGACAGCATAGGATATGTTTCGTAAATATAATACAAATTATGGAATAAATACAAGGCATTGGTACCCACTATAACTTCATGCCATGGAAGTGGGGGGAATATATAAATACTATTTAAATTAAAAAAAACAGTAAAATAGTCATTAAGTAAAAAACAGGGGGGGGGAGAGAGAGAAAGAAAGAGAAAGCAAAAGATAGAGTGAGATTTTGCATTTTTGCAGGGGAGAGGGGAGTTCATGGTAATAATTTTCTGTGGGGAATAAATTCTCCTGAAGGATTTTTACGAGAGAAAATTTTGCACGGTTGGGATTTCCTGGCATGATTTGAAAAATGGTCAGAAATAAAACAAAAATAAGTCTTTTCAGCTGAAAGTAAAGAGGAACGTTAAAACTTGAACTTACAGAAAGTGTTCTGTATGTGAGGTGGGATACCCTTTCCTCCTACTTCATGCTTTACGTTAAAGTTTGACTTTTTGTCCCAACTCTGTAAGAATTACTCCTGAAACAGAACGACAGTTGGATGAAATGTATTTGTTAAAGAACTTCGAAATTGTAGCATAAAGAGAGGGGGTTGAGGAAAGGGCAGCCCTCCTCCTATATGGGATTTATGGATATTAATTCAAATATTTTTAGCTTTCATGGGGTTAATTTTGTCTTGTTGTTTTAAATTTTTGTTGAAGAAATTCACAATTTTTTCGTCCTAAAGTTATTCAACATTTTCAAATTTTGCTGTTAATTTTTCACCATTTTCAATTTTTCTTGAGGATATTTAGATATATTTTATTTCTTTGCCGAGCTGCAACACTGATTTTTAGATTTTCGAGTGAACAAAATAAAAGTTTTAAAAAGATTTTGATTTGTTCTAATCCGGTTTTTTATTATAGCTTATTGGCGTCGAATATTGTGACGGCGTTATTCTTTTAACTTAACATATCTTTGTTCTTCACTTTCGTTTTGACTCGTTTTGATTCTTGCTACCTCTTGTCTTCTAGCTCATTTTGATCTTTGTTGTCAATAGTATTCTAACCGCATATGTCTTTGTTCTTCACATTCATTTTTGACTCGTTCTGATTCTCGCTGTAGCTTATTTTTTAACCACATATGTCTTTGTTATTCACTTTCGTTTTTGATTCATTATCCACCTATACAAGCCCGCCGAGTAGTGGGACCCGGCCTCAAAATTAGCTACATAGTTGTTTTTTTTTTATAAAAAGGCATATTGAAATTTCTGGATCACAGAAATAACCCCACAATCACATTCACCAGGTCACAACTTTAAGGAAGAATTAGTATTTTTCCCAGGGTGGTTGTATCGAACCTATGGTGACGCCATGACAAAATGAGGTTCACTTTGCTTGCAGTTAGAAGACAAGACACTGAAAATCAATATATACAAGCCTACCGTGTAGCCTTGTCGGTGCTTCGACTATATATATATA
>JAQQPU010019331.1:0-16561 GCA_029168905.1 Artemia sp. Kazakhstan ARC1039
TCCGACTATTAAAAAGGGCACTAGCCACTCCAATTTCCAATCGAATGATCTCTTTTCGAAGTTTCTACGACAACTCTTTCGATACGAAGTGCCCGGGTATGGAGAAGAAAGAAAAAAAAATAATACAATCTGCCCACATCGTTCTTTACTTAAGCAGCGCTATCGCGCTGCCTATGATGAAAGAAATAATACCACAACAAAATGTAATTTCGAATAATGTTCCGCCACCATTTTTTTTTTACCTGATTAGGATCTATATATATATATATATCAGATAAAAATTCCGAGATATACAATCTGTTAAAAGTTATCGAAAAATCTTGCGTAAAATCTCCCAGCTTTTTGAGGACATGCTGCCACGTGGCGGCTTCTTTCTTCCTAAAGATTTACGCAGTCCAAATGAACAGCTTTTGGAAAATAAATTCCAAGTTCCTTTTGTATGGGTTGGTTTATTCAAGGATTATGTATAACGTTAATAGTTATGCATCAACTTTGAAGGAGGGGGTTGGTTGGTGAAATTTTCTATTCATAGAGGCTAAGATTTCAATCTCCAAGCAGATATCATACATCTTGTCTTTCCACTTTCTAACGTTTGTAAGTGGATCCACCCCTATTGAAAAGCTTAAGGACCTTCGGCTGTGTCGTTTCAAAAGGCGTTGTGTTCCACTTCTTAAAGTTTACAAAAGAGTAGCAAAGCTGAATCAAAGTTCTCAATTTTTTTTTTACTGGTATTCAGGATCTGTTAGCTGTATGCGAAATCGAACCATTTCTTTTCTTCTTTTTATCTTTTTTTAGTATCCTAGTCATAGCAATAAGATCAATGATGACATGCTGCATTTTCAATTACCGTGAATGAGAAAAGAAGATATACATTTTGGAAAAAAAAATCTAAAAGTTCTGAAGACAAAACACAAACAAGTGAAAAAAGGGGACTTGTCGATAGAATGTTTTTACTTTATGGTTTCTAAACCTGTGTTTTGTAAAGTAATGAGATACACTGGAAATATGGCTGAAACTGAAAAAAGGAGGGTTTATTTTAGCTATTCAACCAAAAGGAAAATGCAAATTAAAGCTAGATTTCCAAACTATTTCTAATAAAGAGGAAAGAAAATATAACTCATTTTGAAAGCAAAGAGACTTCAAAAAAAAAAGATGTATTGAGAACCAAATAGGATAAGACAGAACTAACTGCGCTTATCAATGGGTCTTCTTAGTTAGACCGATAAGGGTTCTACTAAGAGATAAGGATCCATAAATCTAGGTTTTGTATAAAATACACCTTTTGAATATTGCAGTCGTGTTTAATCTGCACACCTGAGAATATTTATTTTTGAGTTCTATATTTAGTGAGTATAAGGCAATCATCTCCATTTCAAGTTTAGTTTCTACTTTACAAAGTCTACTTGTTAAAAAAATGAAAGGGAGAAACGTGAGCCGTGGCATCAATTCCTAAGAAATTCAGGGGACAAGGGTTTTTCTGGTAGTTCTTTAAAAAGAAACAAGAAATCTGGATTTTTCAAAATCCAGATGGAGGGAATTTTGTTTTATTTGAAGAAAATACATAAAAAGGCATTTTTCTAATCTAGGGGCATAGGGGGTTAATTCCCCTCCCTCAAGCTGTACTCTCTGACGTGTCACAAGAGTGTCACGACTCCTGAAGACTGCCATATAGCTGGAAAATTTTGTGAACAGTATAGAAACAAATTGAATAGTGTTATGTCGTGTTCCTGCAAGCTGCAGCCTGCAAAGTCACCATCAAAACTTTGATGGGTTGTTCATTTTATTGAAGCATTAGCTATAATGTTATATTTTTACACAGCCCACAATTTTTGTTTTTTATCAATTAAATGTTGAACGTTAATGTAAATAGTAATGCATAAACTGGGGTCATAAGTTTTACTGAAACAGTGTAAACTATAATGGATGAATGAGTGAATATATTGAGCAATCGAACTCACAGAAAGAGTAAGTTGCTAAAATAAATCAAGTATAAACTACCAATAAAAAAATGAATGAGTAAAAGAAAACAGAGCAATATAAAATAAAAATAGTAAGCCAGCATGCTTATTTGTAAAACCAAAATAAAATTTTGGGAGCACACGTTGTGTGCTCATTGGATGTCCTAATGTGCTCTTTACCTTTTAACCTGATTTTTTCAGTAAAAAAAATGAAAAAAAATAAAATTTGATAATAATCTTTTAAGCAAAGTTTCACTGGCTTAATGTAGTAAGTAGAAATTTTGTACACATATTGATTGACGGAAATAATACATAGTATTAGGCTCCTGAACTTTGAACTAAATCCCCCCTCTGCTTCTCAGTCTCAGTCTCAGTCCCTGGATATTCAGTCTTTAGAATTGGAGGACGAAAGTGCAAAGGATCTCAAGTAGCCCTAATCTGCCACTATTTTTTCTCTTTTTCGCGAAATTGTAGGTGAGTTTTGCCTCATTTGAACTGGAACCACTCAAGAATGTTTAATTTGAATAATGTGGGTTTGTGGCCCCTCCTTCACCCCCAATATAATCAAAATGGTTATTCTGAATTGATTACCATGTGGAAAAAGTACGCGAACCACATAATTTAACACTTTTTGTTTAATCACTTTTTTCTTAGTAGGACAGTTCATTTTTTATCTTCGTTTTTTTATCTTTGTTTGTTTGTACATTTTTTCATTACAGAGCTCAGTCAAAAGACATTGACGTAATGCAGTTTCCTATGACATTTGACAATTTTAACGGTCGCAGAAGAATCTGAAAACAAAAATAACTGCTACTTTTGTTTTTAAAAATATGTAGTTCTTTTCAATATACATTTATTTGTATTCTTTCCAATATGTTCTTTAATAAATATGCATTTGAATAACATACCTTACATGATTTCCTAATGTCAAGGACGACTATCGATTATCCTATCGTTATAAAATAATCTGAGTTATTCAATTTGATAATACCCCTCATCCAAAAAAAAAGAAATCCTGCATATGATATTACTTGTATCTTAGTCAAATACTTGTGTGTTAGTTTTTGGAAAGGCACACCTGCCTAGAGTCTTAGGCAGGTTGACCAAAAATTTAAAATTGACATAGGACCATTAGATTATGAGAGGCAAACAAGGCACGCCCACCTATGGTCTTAGGAAGGTTGATGCCTGGGGAAAACCCGGCACGTTCTATCTATCTTTATCGGAGACTTGTCAACATTTTATCTATCGTTGTGATGCATTCAACAGGCGCGCATGCAGGGGGGGGGGCATATCCTTGCACAGATATTACGTTAATTATTTAACTCCCACACCCCCTTCTGGCCACACTCTATGCATAACTTCCATTACAAATACCTTGAAGAGAAGAAAAAAGGTTTATTAGTTGCCACACAGAATTTCTCCTATAAAACCCAAATAATTCGTTTATTGAGGCTATACCCCATCCTCCCAAGACAAAATCCATCATATGTACCTGAACATAAGGATTACTTAGACTCTAAAGAAATAAAAAAAAAACACAACTAAAACATTTTCTGTTGTTCCCCAATCAATCTAACCATTTACCCCTACGATATGGGGTGAAAATTACTATTCCTAGGTATCAGAAATGTTAGAAATAATTTTGGAACAGTCAACGATAGGATTTTCCTATTATTTGCAATAACTCAAAATGTGTTTTTATCAAAGGAACATAACAAACTACCCTGTTAAATCAGATACGTTCAATTGATTGGTCCAATCCATCTTCCTGCATTCCATTGAGATAATTCTGAGATTATATTCTTCTAAAGTGTGGCAAAATCAGAATCAGATGGTAACTTTTCAAAAATAAGAAATGACTGGAGTTTTCATTATTTAACATACCAGTTGTCTTAGTCTTATCTTGAAGGCTGGACAAAACCAATGTTGCATAAACCACTTTTCGTCAATAACAGTCAAAAAACATAAATCGTATTTTTCAGTGTTTCGCTCTTCTTTAAATTTCATAATATGTACGATGACGCCTTTCGGTACTTGTCTTATATCTCGACCACACTCAAGTTCTTGATCTGAGTAAAACCGGTTTCTCTGTCTGCATTCGGTTATAATTAGCTTAGCCTGAGTGAGATGAACTACTATATAGGTATATTTTAATTAAAGATTTAATATATAGAATTGGTTAGGTATTTCATATAATACGTTTTGGGCGGCCTGCTTTCCAAAATTCTCTTCTGTAGTTTCCATAATTTTGTTACTAAATTATTATATTTTCACCAGATTTTGGCATATTTTATGATGATTAACCTAACTATACTTCTTGAATGTGGTCGGGATAATAGACAAGTACCCACCTCTCGATTAACTCTAGCAGAAGTTTAGAAGGAAAGAATATAAGAACAAAGTCAAATATACAACTGGATTTTTTCCGTTTTACGTGAAATTGCTCTTTTAGTAGAAACCACAGTAGACAGAATATACCAGTAAGCTTATCGCAGATCATTTCTGGTCTTCGTGAACAAAAAGCTCCTCCCACTTATTTCTGCATTAGCTTGTTTCTGCATTAGCTTTATTTCCGTTTGTTTCAATGCACTTTGATGGAAACAGTCGGAAACAGACTAACCTGCATTCCCGCTAATCTGACTTAGCCTATGTTTATATCTGCAAAAACATTCTCCGGAGCACTCGCACCCCGGTCCGGGTTTTTATAATGGGTGAGATAGAGAATGATCATACTGGATAATATATGAACTGTAGTAGAAACCGTGTCAAATAGAAATCTTGCAGCATAAATGCCTACTTTTTAGCATCATATTTCACATAATTTCGTGATTTTTTGCTTCTTGTTGAAGGTCAACTTCAATTTAAACTACGGATTATAATGTGTGAAAAGGAATATGGGGTGGCAACTTGTGCTGTTGTTGATGCTAAATTACATCCGGGAAGTTATAATTAGGTGGACAAGCAACCTTTTTGTCGCAGAGACGCACTCAGTTTATCTTATTATTCTCTCAATTTTTCCATAACGTAGATGCTGTTTTGCTGACAAAGACAATGGAATTAAAACAGGGGTATCTTTCTTCCCTTCGACCTCTAATGCATAAGAATTACATCAAATTAAAAAAAAAAAAAAAAACTGTTCCGCCTCACCCTTTTGATCAAGTCTAATCCTGCATCGTCGGACTTTAATATATGATAAATTAAAAGTTCTATTACCTCAGTCTACATGACTATGGAGTAAATTCATGGAAATTGAGGAAGGGGGGGGGGGGTAAAATACATTTTGTACTATTCTATTAGCTAGGCAAGACGTGAGACAGCCACTCGAGAAAAGCAAAGAACAAATAGGCATTACCCGGTAATGCCTATGAGACGCTGAATAAACAAGGGGTTTCTAACTCCGGGAACTATATTTAAACTTTTGTTTTTTGGAGTTTAGGGGGGGGGGTACCTAGGTTAGGTTACGTATTTAATATATTCTGTGCTTTATCCCTACCCCCTAATGTGCAAATATATAGCCGAAATTCGTTTCTGAACTATTATATTTTCATCATATTTTGTTTTATTTCATTAGCATTAACCAAACTTCACTTCTCGCGTGTTGCCTAGCTAACAGAACAGCACCATGCATTTTTCAATGAATAAAGGGGTGGAGGAGGGTAAATTCACCCTCCAATTGACGCTATCCTTACGGGAGAGCTTCATCTCAGGTTTATGCAAACATATTCTGGAAAATGACACAGCATTGTGAGTTAGAATTTTGTGTGTTGGAATGAAATATCTAAGCATTATTTTATCCAATAACTTGTGCAAACCCATTTACAACTTTGTTGGCATCCATTACATTTGCACATCCCTAGACAAATAAAAATGTTCCCACACAAAGGGAATTTTTTTCTGGACAAAAGAAATAACAGAAATAATCTCTTAGAAATTAGTCACTGAGAAACAGATAGATTACTTGTAAAAAAAAATTTTTGGATTGAAAACTTTTATTGTTTTTATTGAGTTAAAATTTCATAAAAAAGAACCAATCAGATTTTGTATCCTTTTACATGCTGAGAATTTGTCATAGCACGATGGGTTAATGCAACAATGGGTAAAAAAAACTGTTTTTTGGCTTCCCTTTCTGATATACCCTTATGAAATAAACCAATGGAGTTGTAACATACATTGTAACACGGAAGCACAGAATGATAGTTTTCTATCTTCTCATTGTTTAACTGTCAGTTTATTTCCAACTTTGTGTATCTGGTCTCGAAGCTAAAGCCCCTAAAAAGTAAGTTTGTGTAGAAGAAGCCAATATTAGCTAAAAAAAAAAAAAAAAAAAAAGTTTCTATAGAACAGAGGTCAAAATAATACGCCCTATACAACAATAGATATACACAAGAAAGATATAGAGGGGACATTATGTTTTTTGCCCATCTCTGCGGGGTCGTCCTTGAATAAGGTAGGAGGAGGTCATAATAGACTTTTAAGGAAATTGGAACGTCATGAGAGGAGTAAACAGTTAAACTTTGATAGACAGGGAGAGGAAGAGTGTGCTCACCTGTGTTGGCCTTAAGTAGCTTGGTGCTGCTGTGAGTTGCTAATGCTAGTGTAGCATTAGTCACAATCTTTATAGTTTTTTTTTTCATTATTTGGGACTAAAAAACCTAAAGCCGAACTGGCCAACCATGACAAAAACAAAGAAATGAATATAAAGACGACAAACGGGTCTATGGTCAGTAAATGAAAGCGAAGAGAAACAACAAAAATCCAACGAATATTTCGCCCGTATATAACAAGGCGTCTTCAGCGTAAAAAAAAGAATAGAAACTAGAAAGTAAAACTTAAAAAATATAGCTAAAAAATATATATAAAACTAGAATAGGCTAACATAAAATATATAATATACAATTACTTACATTTACCTGTTTGTCATCTTTATATTCACTTCTTTGTTTTTATTATTTGGGATACATGACTGCATAGGAAAGGAGTGGCGTTTTATTCCCTCCCTGCCAAAACAAAATAGTTTTTTTTTTTACTGAATTTGGATAAAACAGACTAAATTTTTATTGTCTACTTTATAGTTGTTGTAATTCAGAAGATGTTTTGTTATACATTAGAAGATTTATAGGTATTTGCTTCTTTTCACGGGAATGTTGGAGGGGACAGATGTATATTTCAAAATCTAGGGGGAATAATTGTTGTTTTTTTTTCAAGTTTTTCAATAGATATACTAAATGAGCCAATTTTAATGAAAGTACTAAATAAATATTGTTCAAAATCTAGTTGGGAGGGAAAATATTCTTCCCGTCCCCTCTTTCAATTGACACGACTGTTTATAGGAAACCGAAAGATAAAAATATTGTTTTGGGTTTTTCGGTGAATATTGATGAGCAGTTGCTTGTACAAGAAAGGCGTTCACTTAGTTCTAAGGACAAGAGAATCGCAATTATTAATTTAAAACCAAAAATTAAAAATACCAGCTGTTTCTGCATTTTAGAATCAGGGTTACAGCGGCAGCTGCAACCTGGTAAAGAGCGAACCAAAGCCGATAGTAATCAAAAGTTGAAAAACGTGTTTTCAAAAAAACTGTCTAGTGACAAAAAATTTCCATTTGACACTGGATCAGGAATGGTATCTATTGTTTTGGTTAATTGTAGAACTAATAGTTTATTGCGAAAAGAATTTTTGGTGATTTCGAAAAAGAGCCTGAACCCCCTTGGAAATGGCGTCAAATTGAAAAAAAGTGCACCATTGGAATCAGCATGGTCAAAAACCTTTTGTAGGACAATTACAGTCCTCCATCTTGAACAACAAGGAAAATAACTTTTTTGCATGGGTAGCACTGATGTCTCCCTTTTTTTTCTAGAAGGGCTAGGGGGTGGCCAGAGCAGGTAGCATAGAGAGGTGTGTAAATGCTCATTCGAACGGGAATTAAATTTACAAGTGCCCTTTCTAAGTGAGCAAAAAGATTGGAGGGCAAATAGCCCCCCCCCCAACTTGAAGCCCACCCCCCCCCCCCATTATGCCTGGAGAAAATTTGAGATAGCCATTTTGTTTAACATAAGTCTAAGGTCCAATATATATGGTTTTGATGATGATATGACCCTCCATAGTCCCTGGGGAAGGGCTGTATATGGTATCGGGCGTATCGATATCGCACGTATCTGTATCGTCCGTATGGGTATCGCATGTATAGTATCCAGAATATCGGTATTCGCTGTTGTTTTTTTAGTCATTTTCTAGGCTAATTTTTAAAGCATGTCCCGGCAAGATATCAACATTGCTGCGGCAGCTGCAACCTAGTAAAGAACGAACCACAGGCCTTAGTAACCAAAATTTAAAAAACATGTTTTGAAAAAACTGTCTATTGAAAAAAATTCCCATCTGACACTTACTCAGGAACGCTAACTATTATTTCGGTTCGTCATAAAAGTAAAAGTTTATTGTGAAAAGAAATTTATGTTGATTTCGAAAAAAAGCCTCACGCCCCTCGAAAATGGCGTCATATCAAAATGAAAAGTGTACCATTGGAATCAACATGGTCAAAGCCTTGTACAGGGAAGTTACAGTCCCCCTCCCTGAACAACAAGGAAAATCACTTTTTTGCATCGGTAGCACTCATATATCTCCCGTTTTTTTGTTTTTTTTTCTTTTTTTTTCAACAGGTCTAGCGGGCTACCAGAACATCATAAAGAGATTCTTAATGGCTCATTCAAAAGCTATTTCTCATATCTACGTGCTTTTTATAAATTCTGCCATATGCAAGTGCCATATGGCACAAAAATGGCACTTTTTGTGCTATTTCTCAAAGGGTGGAACTAGCAGGCTACCAGAATATCGTTGACAGCTCTTTTGTAGCTCATATAAAAGATATTTCACTTATCTACGTCTTTCATATAAATTCCAACATCATCAAGTTCAAATGGCACTAAAAGCGGCACTTTTGATGTCGTGTCTCGAGTGGAAAAGCTTCGGGGAAAAAAATTGATTTCCAACAAAATGTTTTGCTCGAATTCAAACAAATCAACAAAAAAAATCCAATTTTTCTGTTGGAATTGTGACTTGCTTATTGAATTCCAACAAATTATTGAAATTATTGAGATTCATATACTTTTCAGCAGAAAAAATGTAATTTTCACCGTAAATAGGCTATATCAATCAACCCGGTTTGAACTTCAACAGTAGTTTGAAGTTTCTTGAATATCATTTTAAATTTGACTATAGGACCATTGAAACTAATATGTTCAGTATAAGTTCAAGTCAAATATTTGAATTATAGAAGAACAAGGGGAATGCTAATTGAATTTTGAGTATAAAAAGATAATTATAAAAATAAGGAAATATATTTTTACTTTGAAATAAATTGAGCTTTCTCTTCTGTAAAATGAACACGCAGAAATTTATGTACAAAAATTATCTTTTAACTTTTAAATTAACTTTTACAATCGCTTTTTTTAAATACATTTTTTGTGAGTTTCTGTAGGTAGAAAATTTCTTTAGATGCTACCCTAACCTTAACAGTACTAACGGTGAAAATATATTACTTTCTGAATTCAATTTTTTCTAATTAAGAATGAAAATCCTTTTGTGGGAACAACTTATGTTTTTGCGATGAGCGTCATTTTTGTAATGACACCCAAAAAGCGTTTAAAAAAATTCTTCCCTGGATTTGGCATAAATTTGCTGCTTATGCTGAATAACCAAGTAAGCGAATATTTCAGTAGTATCGTATCAATTAGCGCGACGCCTAAAAGCATGAGGCATGGATATGTGTCCAGTTTCAACGATACATGGCTTACCACGTCCATTTATCTATTACTACGTCCGGTATATGCCTTAGCAGACAGGTTTCTGAGGCAACACCTATATTCTGCGCCAATCAGAGATGTATAAGGAATTACACAAGAATAGATGTGCAGTTTCACGGGTACATGCCTTACCAGGGGCAGGTATCTACATATTTCACGACTACAAGCCTTGTCAGACATGTTTTTCTAAGTTCAATAGCCAAAACTAAAGTTCATCATATTACGTATTCAAAGGTTTAATACACTTTTCTGTAAAAAATACTGGTTTCAGTCGTAGGTTAAGATAATCAGGTTTTTTCGTCTAAATAATGTTTTTACTAAAGATACAGCCAAGCCGAGCATATTTCTGAGTCGAAAATTGTCAAACACTAATAACCTCCAGCCTCAAGGTGCCTTGCATCGTGTCCAGAATTGATAGCATATGGTGTTAGATATAAAAAATTGCATCATTTGCGTAAAAGTAACTCTATTTTTGAAAAAGATATTATACTGGCATAACTCTGCAATGAATGATCTTAATTGGTGATCGAATAATAGGGGCGAAACAGAGGTAGATACTATTTTGAATTGGATTGTATGAAGGTGGTCAAAAAAGGGTTAAACTGCCTACCAGTTAAGGTAAGCCCGAAGGGGTTGCTAACTCATAGGCAATTTATTATAAATTTGGAATAACATCCTAGGCATCAATCTACGGAACAATTAACGATGAAAAGATGACCTTGTGACTTGACCTAGCTTAACTTCTCGGATGTGTTGTGTATAATACACAAGTACCGTTTGAAAGTGTTGTCAATATAAAATATGCTCTAACATAATAGTATACTAAAAAGTTGATACTAATAAAAATGTAGATGCCAAGAAAAGAATTTTACTAAAGAAATTCAGAACAATCCATAGAAATCCTTAGAAATCAAGTAGTGAGATGATTATAGGTTTGAAGCATCAAGGATCGCAATCATCAATTACCCTAACCACCAAGGACCTCAAAAGGTTCCCTATCCCCAACCTCCAAGGGGCCCCCTCCCCCCAACTTTTTGGCTCCCTCCCTCTTTTTGATACTATTTTTACATTTTTTTTGAACTTTTTATTTTTTATTTTTTAACATGGTATATTTTTTTTTCAACTTTTTTTTACATCTCTTGGAATGAGGTGAAACATACTTAAAACATAAGAAATTCACATTTAATATTTTCCAAACTCAAAATGAGAATGGTATAGATATGTAAGTCATGACTTGTACTATTAGAAAGATAATGTTTGTAGTAGAATTTTTTTTGGATTGAATTTTTTTTTGTAGACTTCGAAATTATTCAAATTTTTTTTACGTATCTTAAAATGACATGAAATATGCTTACGGCTTTACCAATGGTACGCTATGCTTACTCATAGACACGACGCAGCTTTCCCACTGGTACTCTATTGCAGGCTATCGACACTACCTAGATTATTGTATGTATTAAATCAGTATTTATTATGCAGTGGAAGGATAAACACATAATTCATATCTTTAAAAAAGTGAAGATGAACCATTTTAAGAAAGTGTGTTCACATGATAGTGTTATTGTAGCATTGAATGCTGATGAGGAAAAGTATTTGAACTATGAAACAAGTACAAGTGGTAGCACTATCGGAAACGTATGCGTGCGTTGTCATGACAGTAAGGAATTAAATTTATTTGGAGTACCAAAAAATTCAACTCTTATGAAGGTGGATATGCGAGAGTGAGATCTCCGGAGATGATTGCACTCAAAGAGAATGCCAACATAAAAATAATAGTTAATGAAGAGGGGTATCTTCTTGCTAGTGTTTGTGGTAACATGTTACCCAGTGTTAATCCCTATCGTCAGCTTTCGGGTATTAGCATTCAACGGAAGATCAAAAGAAGACAGGTGTACTCTTCTACTAATATCATAAATAATATCTTGTCTACGTGCCGGAAGTGTTACCTGTGTAAAAATAATGTGATAATAGACAGTGAAATTGCCAGAAAAATAAAAAGGGCATTGGTAGAAAATATCACTAAGGAATATAAAGATGAATGGATGAAAAACAAAGCGCCAGCAAACGTTACTACCATTGATCAAACAGTCAATGAACCAAGTAATAGCAAAGATATAATGCATATTGAACATGTGGATGACCCCCCAGTAAAAATGTGTTCACATGATAGTGTTATTGTAGCATTGAATGCTGACAAGAAGAAGTATATGAACTATGAAACAAGTGCAAGTGGTAGCACCATCGGAAACGTATGCGTGCGTTGCCATGACAGTGAGAGTTTAGATTTCTTTGGAGTACCCAAGAAGTTCCATTATACACAAAATAGATATGCGAAAGTATCATTTCCAGAAATGATTGCACTCAAAAAGAATGCCAACATAAAAATAATAGTTGATGAAGAGGGGTATCTTCTTGCTAATGGTTATGGTAACATGCTGCATATTGATAGATCCTATCGTCAGCTTTCGGGCATTAGCATTTGATTGAATGCAAAGGAGAAAAGAAAGGCATACTCTTCTACTAAAACTATAAACCATATCTTGTCTACGTGCCGGAACTTTTACCTGTGTAAAAATAATATTGTAATAGAGAGTGAAATTGCCGGAAAAATAAAAAGGGCATTGGTAGAAAATATCACTATGGAATATAAAGATGAATCGATGAAAAACAAAGTGCCAGCAAACGTTACTACCATTGGTCAAACAGTCAATGAACCAAATAATATATCCAAATAAGACGAAACGCATATTGAACCTGTCTCTGACACACCAGTAAAAATTGTGTATGATTCAAAATGGAATAATGATTATTCTACTGTTTACGGACTAAGAGAAGACAATAGCTACAATATCAAGACAGAACATGGTAAACTATTTTTCGGAATAGATTCAAAATGTCCAAAGTTGTTCGTTGATCTTAATAATGTTTAAATAATATATTTTTAATATTAATATCTTACATGACATTATTTCATTAAAAATATATTATGCATTATATTGTTATGTGTTCATTATTTTTAGAGTATGCTAGTATATCAAACGTTTTAAATGTCAATTAAAACATCGGAGATGTAAGAAAAGGAATTTGCATGCATCATATGTCGGATAGATAGATTAAAATGGAGAAATCTAAGTATCAGAATAAATAAATTCTTTATCAACAACTTCTCTCGGATAGGTCAGGATAAAATTGATAAAATCTAAGTATCAGAACGAATGGATTCTTTATAAACATCCTTTGCAGGATATGTCGGTTAACATTATAAAAAACCTAAGTGACAGAGTGATGAAATTCTGGGTCAACATCTATTGTCAGATATGTCGGGTAAAATTGACAAAATCTAAGGATCAGAGTGAATACATTCTTTATCAAATTGTTTTGTTGGATACATCGGATAACATTCACAAAATCTAAGTATCAGAGAATAAATATATTATCAACATCTTTGTCAGATGTAACGTATAAAATTTACAAAATCTAAGTATCAGAATGAATAAATGCTTTATCAACATCCTTTGTCAGATATGTCGGACAAAGTTGACAAAATCTAAGTATCAGAGCGAATAAAATCTTTATCAACATCCTGTGCCGGATACATCGGTTACCTGGATAAAATTGACACAATCTAAGTATCAGATTGAATAAATTCTTTATCAGCATCTTTAGTCAGATATGTCGGATAAAATTGTCAAAATCTAAGTATCAGAGTGAATGAATTCTTTATCAACTTCTTTTGTCGGACACATCGGATAACATTCACAAAATCTAAGTATCAGAGCCAATAAACTCACTATCATCGTCATTTGTCAGAAACGCTTGATAAAATTGAGAAAATCCAAGTATCAGAGTGAATAAATTCGTTATCAATATCTGTTGACAGATACATTTATTAACATTGACAAGATCTAAGTATCAGAGTGAATAAATTCCTTATTAACATTTTTTATCGACATCATTTGTCGGATACGTCGGATAACATTGACAAAATCAATGTATTAGAATGAATATATTCTTTATTAACATCTTTTGTCGGATACGTCGGATAAAATTGACAAAACCTAAGTATCAGAATGATTAAATTTTATATCAACATCATTTCTCGGATACATAGGATAACATTGACAAAATCTAAGTGTCAGAGTGAATAAATTCTTTATCAACATCCTTTTCTGAATACGTTAGATAACATTATCAAAATCTAAGAATCAGAGTGATTAAATTCTATTTCAACCTCCTTTTCTCAGATACATAGGATAAAATTGACAAAATCTAAGTGTCAGAGTGAATATTTGTTTATCAACATCCTCTGTCAGATACATCGGATAAAATTGACAAAATCTAAGTATCAGAATGAATAAATGCTTTATCAACATCCTTTGTCGGATATGTCGGATAAAATTGACAAAATCTAAGTATCAGAGAAAATAAATTCTTTATCAACATCATGAGCAGGATACATCGGTTATCTGGATAAAATTGACAAAATCTTAGTATCAGATTAAATAAATTCTTTATCAGCATCTTTTGTCAGATATGTCGGATAATATTGTCAAAATCTAAGTGTCCGAGTGAATATATTCTTTACCAACTTTTTTTGTTGGATACATCGGATAACATTCACAAAATCTAAGTATCAGAGCCAATAAATTCATTATTATCGTCATTTGTCAGATACGCTTGATAAAATTGAGAAAATCCAAGTCTCAGAGTGAATAAATTCGTTATCAATGTCTTTTGACAGATACGTTAAACAACATTGGCAAAATCTAAGTATCAGAGTGAATAAATTCTTTACTCACATTTTTTTTATTGACATCATTTGTCAGATATGTCGGATAACATTGACAAAATTTCTGTATTAAAATGAATAAATTCTTTATCAACATTTTTTGTCGGATAGTCAGATAACATTAACAAAATCTAAGTATCAGAATGATTAAATTCTATATCAGCATCATTTGTCGGATACATAGGATAACATTGACAAAATCTAACTGTCAGAGTGAATAAATTCTTTATCAACATCCTTTTCTGAATACGTTGGATAACATTATCAAAATCTAGGAATCAGAGTGATTGAATTCTATTTCAACATCCTTTTTTCAGATACATAGGATAAAATTGACAAAATCTAAGTGTCAGAGTGAATAATTTTTTTTATCAACATCTTTTGTCAGATACATCGAATAAAATTGACTAAATCTAAGTATCAGAGTAAATAAATTCGTTTTCAACGTGTTTATTGGATACATCAGATAACATTTATAAAATCCAAGTTCTATCCATTTTGACTTTATGCATCGTTACGTTGAATTTAGGTTAGACCGGTTATAGATGGCAGCACACCTGCTCAGACACACAGTCTGTGTGTATTTATTTAACGCATCTGTGAAAAGACATTGATAACGATGTGTGTCGATCAGATTCACTTGGAGTGGCGCGCCACTCCAAGTGAATCTAAATTTACCCAACTTTTTGCATGTCTCAACTTTTTGAGTTTGGAAAATATTAAATGTGAATTTTTTATGTTTTAAGTATGTTTCATCTCATTCTAAGAGATGTAAAAAAATTGAAAAAAATATACCATGTTAAAAAATAAAAAAAAGTTGAAAACAACTTCAAAATCGGATAAAAAAATGGGGGGACCCCTTGGAGGTTGGGGACAGGAGATCTTTGGAGGTTGAGGTCCTTGGTGGTTAGGATCATTAATGATTGCGTTCCTTGATGCTTCAAACCTATAATCATCTCACTACTTGATTTCTAAGGATTTCTATGGATTGTTCTGAATTTCTTTATTAAAGTTCTTTTCTTGGCATCTACATCTCCATTAGTATAAACTTTTTAGTATACTATAATGTTAGTGCATATTTTACATTGACAACACTGTTCAAACGGCACTTGTGTATTATACAGGATACATCCGAGAAGTTAAGCTAGGTCAAGTCACAAGGTCATCTTTTCATCGTTAATCGTTTCCGTAGATTGATGCCTAGGATTCTATTCCAAATTTATAATAAATTGCCTATGAGTTAGCAACCCCTTCGGGCTTACCTTAACAGGAAGGCAGTTTAACCCTTTTTTACCACCTTCATACAATCCCACTCAAAATGTTATCTACCTCTGTTTTGCCCCTATTATTCGATCACCAATTAAGATCATTCATTGCAGAGTTATACCAGCATAGTACCTTTTTCGCAAATAGAGGGATTTTTACGCAAATAATACAATTTTTTTATATCTAACACCATATGCTATCAATTCTGGACACGATGCAAGGCACCTTCAGGCTAGAGGTTATTAGTGTTTGACAATTTTTGACTCAGAAACATGCTCGGCTTGGCTGCATCTTTAGTAAAAAACATTACTTATACGAAAAAACATAATTACCTGCCCATGGTAAGGCATATACCCGTGAAACTGCACACATATTCTTTTGTAATTTCTTATACATCTCTGATTGACCCAAAAAATAGGTGTTGCCTCAGAAACCTTTCTGCTAAGGCATATACCGGACCTAGTAATAGATTAATGACCGTGGTAAGCCATGTATCGTTGAAACTGGACACATATCCATACCTCAGGCTTGTAGGCGTTTTGCAAATTGATACGATACTACTTATATCGAAGAAAAGAAGACGCCTGTAAGGGTATTTCAGTCCTTTAGGTATAAGTAAAGGAACCAAAAGCTTCCCCAAAAAAGTTAATTTACTAAAATGGTGCACATTTCAACTGGACTCAGAAGTACTACACTTTAATAGCATGAATCGTGCTTCAAAAACTCCGGTTCGCTACAGGATTAAT
>JAQQPU010019332.1:0-16560 GCA_029168905.1 Artemia sp. Kazakhstan ARC1039
GGCTTGGGGGCAGGCGTTGTATGTAATACTCTGGGGGCATATATGGTTCTTATGGAAGGGATGCCCGTATAAACTTCGGAGAGGGCTCAATTGATTGGAAACTGAAAGTTCTCGTTCACTTTTTAAGATCCAAAAGAGATCAGAGGACGACAACCCCCCCCCCCTCCATGCCCTAGTTTACTCAAACCCATCCGATAAGAACTTTGAGAGAGCAACTTTTTCAAAATGGTTCAAAGATCAAATAACGGAAACTCCGGTTCAACACAATCCTTCAGGTCCCAGGGTAGGCGTTGTAAGTTATGCCTGGTGGGCATATGTAGCTGTTATGGAAGGGATGCTCGTATAAACTTCAGAGAGGGGTCATTTGATTGGAAATTGAAAGTTACAGTTCAGTTTTTAAGAGTCAAAAGAGATCAGAAGGACCCACGCCACTCTTCCCCCAAAAGCATCCGATAAAAATTTTGATATAGCCATTTTTGGTAAAAATATCTCAAGGTCAAATAACAAAAACTCGGTGTCGACACAACCCCCCAGGGCCCGGAACGCTGCAAATTATGCCCTGGTGGCATATATGATTCTTATGGAAGGTTTGCTCCTATTAACTTTAGATAAGGCTCATTTGAATAGAATTTGAAAGTTCTAGTTCAATTTTTAAGAGTCAAAAGAGATCGAATGGAAATAAGCCCCACCCCCACGCCCTTTTTTCATCAAACCAATCGGATACAAATCTTGAGATAGCCATTTTTTAAATTAGTTCAAAGGTCTTGAGATGTACATTTTCATGTACTGATAGCCGAGAATCTTGTATCTTTTGAAGATAATTATGCCGACGCTTCAAAGCGTACACAGAAGGGCGCAAATCACGCCTTTCAAAACGAGAACAATCCAGACATTTATCTTGAATTCGTCAGGAAGAGATGGGAAGGTATCGAGTAAAACGGCTAATGTTTCAAGCAATGCCTCAGCTCTCCACAATCAACTTGTTTCCACGCAACCTGAGTTGGAAAAAAATCGTACCGACATTGTTAAAGTCATTGAAAAAAAATTCCAGAAAAAGTTGCTGAATCGGCCGGCCCAAAACAACAAAACTTCGTTGACACGGAACTGATTGTTTCGCAAATCTACGACGCAATTATCAAGACAGTTTGCGATGTCAGATTCAGTCTCTGGAGCATAGAATTGAGAGTGTTGAGCAAAAAATTTATGATTTAGAACAGGAGAAGCTTCTTGATTCGTTGGTGTTTTTTTGTGTAAAGCAAAATCCTGAGACTAGTCTAGGCTCAACAGTACTCAACGTTATGCAACGAATGGGAGTCAGCACTGTGTCGTCTACACACATGATAGCGGTGAATCGGTTCAGACTCTTAAACACCACGTCAAATTCCCAAAACTTCAAATAGGGCTCATTTGATTGGAAATTGAAAGTTCTAGTTTATTTTTTACGAGTCAAAAGAAATTGGAGGGCACCTAGACCCCCCTCCACACCCTTTTTTCCTCAAAACAATCTGATAAGAACTTTGAAATAGTCATTTTTGAAAAAATAGTTCAAAGACCATATAACGAAAACTCTGGGGTCGACATAGCCCTCCAGGGCCCGAGAACAGGCATTGTAAGTTATGTCCTGGGGGAATATAGGGCTCTTATGGAAAGGTTGCTCATAAAAACTTCAGATAGGGCTCCCTTGATTTTAAATTGAAAATTCTAGTTCAGTTTTTGAGAGTGAAAAGAGATTGGAGGGCAACTACCCCCCACATCCCTTTTTCCCCGAAAAAATTCAATAAAAATTTTGAGATAGCCATTTTGTTAAAAAATTGTTCAAAAGTCAGCTAACAAAACTCAGATGTCAAGACAACCCCCCAGGGTCTGGGGGCAGGCGTTTTAAGTTATGCCCTAGGGCACATATGGTTCTTATGAAAGGGATGCTCCTATAAACTTCAGAGAGGGCTCATTTGATTGGAAAATGAAAGTTCGAGTTCACTTTTTAAGATTCAAAAGAGATCCGAGGGCAAATAGCCCTCCCCCCCACGCCTTATTTTTCCAAACCCATCTGATGAAAATTTTGAGATAGAAATTTTGTTATAAATAGTTCAAAGGTCAGATAAGAAAAACTTTTGTGTCAATACAACCCCCCAGGGCCCAAGGAAGATGTTCTAAGTTATGCCCTGAGGGCTTGTATGGTTCTTATGAAAGGGATGCTCGTATAAACCTTATAAAGAGCTCATTTGATTAAAAATTGAAAGTTCTAGTTCACTTTAAAGAGTCAATAGATTGAAGGGCAACTAGCACCCCCACGCCCTTTTTTCCCCGAACCAATCCGCTACAAATTTGCCGTTTTTTTTAATTTTTTCAAAATTAGACAACAAAAACTCCGGTGTTGAAACAACCCCCCAGGGCCCTTAGAATAGGCGTTGTAAGTGTTGTCCTGGGGGCGTTTATGGTTCTTATGAAAGGGATGCTTTTATAAACTTCATAGAGAGCTCATTTGATTGTTAATTTAAAGTTTTAGTTCACTTTTTAAAGTCAAACGATATCCGTGGGCGACTAGCCCCCCCCCCCCCCACACCCCCTTTTTTCCCCAAACTCATTCGATACAAATTTTGAGATAGCCATTTCGTTAAAAATAGTTCAAAGGTCAGATAAGAAAAACTCCTGTGTCGACGCGACCCCCCAGGACCCGGGGACAGGCGTTTTAAGTAATGCTATGGTGGCATATATGGTTCTTATGGAAGGAACGATCGTATAAGCTTTGGAGAGGGCTCATTTGATTGGAAATTGAAAGTTCTCTTTCACTTTTGAAGAGTCAAAAGAGATCGGAGGATAGCTAGCCCCCCCCCCCTATTCCTCTTCCAAGCCCTATTTTCTTCAAACCCATCCGATAAGAACTTTGAGAGAGTCATTTTTTCAAATGGTTCAACGATCATATAGCGAAAACTCAGGGATCAACATAATTCTTCAGGGCCTGGGGTAGGCGTTTTAAGTTATGACCGGCGGGCATATATAGCTGTAATGGAACGGATGATCCTTTAAACTTTAGAGAGGGTTCATTTGATTGAAAATCAAAAGCTCTAGTTCAGTTTTTAAGAGTCAAAAGAGATCCGAGGGCAACTGTCCCGCTACGCCTCTTTTCCTACAAATGTATCCGATAAAAATTTTGATATAGCCATTTTGTTAAAAAATGGTTCAAAGGTCAGATAACAAAAACCCCAGGGTCAATAAAGCCCACCAGGTTCCAAGGGCAGGTGCTGCAAGTTCTGCCCCGATGGCATATATGGTTCTTATGGAAGGGATGCTCGTATAAACTTCAGAGAGGGTTCATTTGAATGGAAATTAAAAAGTTCTAGCTCAATTTTTAAGAGTCAAAAGAGATCGGAGGGCAGATAGCCCCACTCTACGTCCTTTTTCTGTAAACCCATCCGGTACAAATTTTGAGATGACCATTTTTTTAAATAGTTCAAAGGTCAGATAACAAAAAATATGATGTCGACAAAACCCCTAGGGCCCGGAGGGCAGGTATTGTAAGTTACGTCCTGGGGCCGTATATGGTTCTTATGAAAGGGATGCTCGTATAAACTTCAGAGAGGGCTCATTTGATTTAAAATTAAAATATCTAGTTCACGATCTCAGAGTCCAAAGAGATCGGAGGGCAACTAGCCTCTCCCCTCTCCACGCCTTTTTCTTCCCCAAACACATCCGATAAGAATTTGAGGCCGTCATTTGTTAAAAATAGTTTCAAGCATTAGATATTAAAACTCCGGTGTCTACACAATCCCCAGGGCCCGGGAACAGGCGTTGTAAGTTGTACCCTATGTGTTATATGGTTCTTATAGAAGGGATGCTCGTATAAACTTCAGAAAGGGCTGATTTGTTTGAAAATGGAAAATTCTAGTTCACTTTTAAAGAGTCAAAAGAAATCGTAGGCCAACTAGCCCCTCCCTGCTCTTAAAATAAAATTTTAAGATAGCCATTTTGTTTAAAATAGTTCAAACATCAGGTAATAAAAACTCCGAGGTGGACACAGACCCATTTATTTACTTTGATATTGTTACTTTGATGCTAGGTTTGATCCTTTGATGAACAATTGATTTTGAAAAAAAAAGTTTGATTTTGAAATAAGGTGTTTTTAAAAACTTTTTGCAATAAAAAAAAACAAAAATTGATAAAAAAAACTTTCCGAAAAAGAAGTTTTTCAAAAGAAAGTAAAGGCCATTCGAAACTTAAGATCAGCAGATACAAATACCTGTTAAAATTCAAACTCAAAACGACCAGAAATTACTATTAAAGAATAAATGAAACCCAAAACGGACAAAAATTATATAAACAATTATAGCAAAAAACATACAACAAGTAATAACATAAATGAACAAATAAATATTAAAGCGAGTAGTGCTTAAATTGAATATGCAAATCAAGCTTAAAACGAAAAAATATATTTTGCTGTTGAAGTATAAATGAAATCCAAAACGAACAGAAACTAAATAAAGAATCAATGCAAACAAATATACAATCTATACTAATGTAAATGAATAAATAAATCTTAAGACGAGTGAAACTTAAATTGAACATGCAAATTACGCTTGAAACGAACAAATATCGCTACAAACAAGAGTTTGGGTATCGCCTCCTTCTCTCACTGTGAAAGTCTAAAACCTACTGCGTCATGGCGCTTTACTGAAAACTATATGTGTCTTGAACTGTCTTGGAAAGTTTAAAATCAAATTGAATATTTGATATATAATGAAATTAATTGTTTAAAGATCCATCAGTTCAAGATTTTATTGTAAAGCTGTAAAAACTGGAAAAGCAAATATTTGTAATATAATTCGTTTTCAGTGAAGCGCCAATGACGCAGTAGGCATTAGGTTTTTAACGTTAAGGAAGGGGATAATTTTAGGGGTCTTGAACAATTTTAAAAATAACTAACAAATTAAACTGAATATTTGATGTATAATGATATTAATTGCTGAAAGCTCATCAGTTCAAAATTTTACTGCAATTTTAATGTTTATTTTCAATATTAAGTACAAAGGAAAATATTTGTAATACAATTCGTTTTCAGTAAAGCGCCAATGACGCAATAGGTTTTAGAATTTCACAGTGAGAGAAGGAGGCGATGCCCAAACTCTTGTTTGTAGCGATTCGTGTTCCTTACGAGCTTGATTTGCATATTCACTTTAAGTTTCGCTCGTTTTAAGATTTATTTATTCATGTACATTAGTACAAGGGCGCCCACAGGCTGAATTTTAGGGGGATGGGCTTACCTGGTCTAATCGGCACTTCCAGTGCTGTATAATTTAAATCTCAAGAAATAGTCAAACTGTTCGTGGTAACGAACTGTATGTAAGGAGCGACCCGGATCAAAGTAACCGAAACACTAAAAAACGGAATTTTGATACCAATATATATATCAAAAGAATCAGATTTCAAAAGAATCCGATTGTCGTTAAGTTTAGTCAAAGCCATCGAAATTTTTGCGCCTGAAAAAATTTGCCTTTTTTTCGAAAAAGGGGGGCAATAAACTTTAAAAGTCCTATCTGCAATAATGTGGAGACGAAGTTTTTGCAAGACGAAATCACGGATGCGTGTTTATTTGTTTGATTTTTTTTTTATTTCCCCAGGGGTGATCGTATCTATCAAATAGTCATAGGATATCGTGTGAGGGCTCATTCAAACGGAAATTAAAAGTTCTAGTGCCCTTTTTAAGTGACCAAAAAAATTAGAGGGCAACTTGGCCCCCTTCCACGCTCATTTTTTTCCTGAAGTCACCCAATCAAAATTTTTAGACAGCCGTTTTGTTCAGCACAGTAGAAAATCTAACTAATAGGTCTTTGAGGATGACTTAATCCCCCAAAGTTCCCAGGGTAAAGGCTGCCATTCATGAACATTGCCCGTTCTTTACATATAGTATTGGTTATTGGGAAGAATACAGGTGTTTTCAGGAAGAAATTTCTCTGGTGGGGGGGGGGGGGTTCCGGGGTAGGAGTAAGGGTTACGGAGGAGGATATTTCCTTGGTGTATGTTTCCTTGGGGGAAGGAACATTTCTATGAAGGGGGCCCCGGATTTCCAAACATTATTTAAAAAGGGATCAGAAATTAAATAAAAAAAAACAATTTTTTATTCAACTGAAAGTAAGGAGCAACATTAAAAGTTAAAACGAACAGAAATTATTAAGTATATGAGGAGATTCACCCCCTAGTCAATATCTCGCTCTTTACGCTAAAGTTTTTTTAGTACTTTCAAAAGAGCTATCTATTCTAATTAACCGGCCTTTGTGATTCAGGAGTTTGTGATTCGAACAAAATACGAACTTTAGCGTAAAGAGCGAGATATTGACTAGGGGGCGAACTCCCTAATAACATAAAAAAAACATACGAATATAGAAATTCGTTACGTAAGTTAATTTGTTAGTTACGTCAGAACAAAATTTCGAGAAAGCCATTTATCCAAAAAAACGGAAAAGTAATATCCAAATTTGGTTTAATTATTCATGTACGTTGAGCCAAAATCAAAGCTGCATAATTCAAAAGTATTCAGAAATTAAACAAAAAAAAACAAGTTGTTTTAACTGAAAGTAAGGAGCGACATTAAAACTTAGACGAACAGAAATTATTCCATATATGAAAGGGGCTGCCCACTCCTCAACGCCTCGCTCTTTACGCTAAAGTTTGACTCTGTCTCAAAACTTTATTTTTTAAAACAATAAAAATTTTAGAGTAAAGAGCAACGCAATGAGGAGGGGACAGCCCCATTGCCCCTCCCCCCTTATGAGCGCCCATGCATTACTATCTATTGTATGTTTGTTTGCATTGATTCTTTATTTAATTTCTGTTCGTTTTGGGTTCATTTATGCTTCGATAGCAAAATACTTTTTTTTGTTTGAAGCTTGATTTGCAGATTCAGTTTAAGCATTACTCGCTTTAAGATTTATTTATTTATTTATATTATTACTTGTTGTATGTTTTTTTTTTGCTTTGATTGTTTCTTTAGTTTTTGTTCGTTTTGGGTTTCATTTATTCTTTAATACTAATTTATGGTAGTTTTGAGTTTGAATTTTAACAGGTATTTGTGTCTGCTAATTTTAAGTTTAAAATAGCCTTTACTTTTCTTTGAAAAACTTCTTTTTCAGAGAGTTTTTTTTTTTAATTAATTTTTGAAAAAGGAGAAGTACCTAGCGATCTTAGAAAAAACCTTAATTAAAATGTATAGGAAAAGTGATAAGAGTGAGTGTGGTAATTATTGAGGCATCACTCTGGTCTCTGTAGGTAGCAAATTACTTAGTAATATGTTTTTTTAGAATGAGAGATGCTGTAGACAAAGTTATAAGAGAAGAACAGTGCAGTTTTAGAAAAGGTAGAGGATGTGTCGACCAAATTTTCATTCTTAGGCTAATAATTGAGGAGTGCCTGAGTTGTCAAACACCTTTGGTCCTCAGTTTTATCAATTATGAGCAAGCGTTTGATTCTTTTGATGGAAGAGCTTCAGCAAAAGTTTTATGCTTGTATGGTATACCAGACAAATACATTAAAGTGATTAGTGTTATGTACGAGAATAACACTGCTGCGGTTAAGGTAGGAAATGAGGATGGCAGCCGGCGTCGTATTAAATCAGGAGTTAAGTAGGGTTGTGTTCTATTCCTCTTTATATGGATCGTTTTATGGATTTTGACTTAAGAAGCACAAGAAAGGCAATGGGAGACCACGGAATCAAATGAGGAGGAAAAACTCTCCGAGACTTAGATTATGCTAATGATTTAAGCATCCTAGATGAAAGTGTGAGCAAAATGAATGAAGTTTTGAAGGTTTTGCGAATTCAGGGTGCTAGAATAGTCTTGAAAATAAAGTCTAAGAAGACTAAGTCACTAAGGCTAGGAATAAGCAAAGATGAATAGATGATTTTAGGCAATAAAATGATTGATCAGATGGACAGCTTCACTTAAATTGGTAGTTTTATTAGTAAACACGGTGGGAGCAGTGAAGATGTTAAAAGTAGAATAGCCAAGGCTCAGGGTATTTTTTTCACGGTTAAAAAAAGTTTGGATGAATAGAAAGGTAATTCTTCGAACCAAGATTAGAATAACGGAAGCTGCACAGTGATGACTGTGGTTAAATATGGCTCTGAAGTATGGGTGCTCCTTAAAGCAGAAGAAGATTTGCTAGATGTTTTCCAGAAAAATTGCCTACGGATTGTTCTGGGTACCTGGCTGAATGACCGCATTTCAGACAGTAGGCTGAACGAAAAGTATGGTTCAATCCCGCTTTCTAAGGCTATAATGAGAGAAAGGTTGAAATGGTTGGGGTACGTTCTGGTATGAGGGATGACAGAATACGAAGGATTGTCCTTTTTGGCCAACCATCTAGGGCTAAACGGAAAGCAGGTCGTCCTTGGTTGGGACGGGATAATGTCATAAGGAAAGATTTAAAGGAAATGGGAACTTCCTGGGAAGGTGTAAAGAGAGAGGCTTTGAAAAGATTAGGATAGAGGAGGAGCGTTCCTAGATGTGTTGGCCTCAGGTGGCTTGGTGCTGCAGTGAGTTGTTAATAGTAGTAGTAGTACTAGTATTTCAGTATTGCCCCTGTTAAGCGGTATTATTCAAAATTAATTAATAAAACGTTTTATGAACATTTTGACAAATTTAATTTATTACGCCCTAATCAGATTGGTTTTAGAAAAGAAATGAAGACACAGGCAATAGCATATTTAACTAGTTGTATAAATCAAATTCTTAACCAAGGTTACCAAGTCCCACCAATATTTTTAGATATTGCAAGATTTGTTGGAAGATTTAGACTTGTTGCAAAATTATGAAGAATGGAGTTAATGGAAGATTTCTCAATATTATTTTCGGTAACTTTTTTGAGTTAACAAGGAATAAAAATATCTGGGTCAATATATCAACCATTGCTTATTTGATAAGGAGTGCCAAAAGGGTCTATTTTAGGCCCTTAATTATTTTATATGCATGTAAACAATCTTTCTTCTTCACCTCCACCCCTTTTAGATAAGGTTTTAGACTTTACAAAAAAGATAAATGTCTCTCTCCCGATGCTTGCTGCTGATACACCACCAATTGTGTTTGCAAAAATGAATGAGTTGTTGGCTACTTTATTGACTAATATTATCCAGAGGATAATCCATCTAGATATCCATCTAGATGATATCCATCTAGAGGATATCCATCTAGAGGATATCCATCTAGATGAGGTGAAACAGGATGAGGTGCTATTAAAAATAGAATTCTAGTCTTTTAGCTTTTCGACTGTCTGGTATTTATTGTCTAAGGGTATCTTCATTTGAAGCTGGTAGCTATTTGATATGGAAGATATCAAGTGTTCAACATCTTGGTTTTATTGTAGATGATCTCTTTTATTTAAACGTCAAATTATGTCCCGGAGGGCATAATCCAAACATCATAATTTTTAGTTTAAGTTATTAATAAACATGTTTTGTATTGTACTTCAATATGGTTGGGAAATTTCTCCTCAATCCTTCACCCTCTGCCAATTTTACGAATTTGTTTTATTAGAATACTTGCTAATAAAGTCCTTCTGAATCTTGTCAAAAGGTTTAGGGTAAGTTTAAAATATTAAGTTTAAAATAAAATATTTAAAATGTAATAAAATAAGTTTAAAAATATTTTTATGGCTGCTCTCCGTGTTGTTTTTTACTGGTGTTTTCGTGCATAATTACGTCAAAGATAAGTTCGCTTCTTTTCTAGGTGTGTACAGATGTTAATGAGGTTCATTCTCATGGCACTAGGTTGTTGAATATAATTTATGTTAATAATTTGGCTACGCCTAGGTCGAGGTTTTTTCTTTGATTTTAGAGTAATTGTTATGAAATTGTTTAAATGGGGAAATTAAAAGTTGTTATGGTATAAATTAATTTAAAATGTTTTTTGAACAACGGAATCCTTTCTACATCTGATTTTGGTGATTACATTGATAGGATATAAAATTGATAGAATGGTATTAAATCAGGACAATTATTACTATTATATTTTGTATTTTAATTTTGACTCATAAGTGTTAAGAAATGAACGGAGTGTTTCGCATTAATTAAGAAGTAGCAGGATACATGTTGTTGTAGTTGCGTTTTGTTTCGTTGTTTTTAAAATTTTAATAGGGCAAAATTATTTCTTATTTTTCTATTTTGTGCATTTATTTGATTATCTTTCTTCCACATCATGTCTTGACATTTGGAAGGGATTTGGCTTTATTAAGTTTTTGTTAATAATCGCTATTAATTACAATGAACTAGATATACCAAGCAAAATTAATACATATTTTCTTTAACTTTTACTTTTTCTTAGGTTTCTTTCAAGACTTTATCTTAGAGAATGATGGCTTGTCGCGAAACAAGTAAAATTACTGAGTTGTTGAGTTTTTTTTCTTCTTTTTTTTTTTACTAAATCATTAAAATTATTATGAATTTTAAATGTTTTTACCTTTCTTATGTTTTGCCATTTTTTAACATTATAATATTTTCCCATCTAAATATGTTTAATTACATTATTTAGAACACCTTAATTTTTAGGCTGCAAAAACAAAATTTGGGGTCCAACTTTGACATACAGGATTTTCTCAACTGAAATCTAGAGCAAAGAAGATAAATAATGATTGTCTCCAATTTAAATTAAATAATCTATTATTTAAAATTAACTAAATTCACTAACTAATAAAAACTGTCCATTTAAAAGCCAAATCAGCTAACAAGCTAGTAAGAACAGTTACTCCAAAGATTCACTAGATTAATACACCCATCTGGACAAAATAAATGAAATAATATTAAGCAGTCCACAGTGAAAACTTCATGATAGAAGATGATCAAAATTCCAATGTCACAAATAATTACCAAAATAAAAGTTTTAGACCTAATATAGATAAAAAAAATAGATAAGTTTTGATTTTTGCTTTTAATTAAAATTCCTTACTTTGTTGAATTCACTGTTTAATTAATTATATTTTACTTCGTCCTTAGAAATTCAAATATTAAATTTGTTGAATTCACTGTTTAATTAATAATACTTATGACTGTCGTCCTTAAAAATTCAAATATTAACACACTGTTGATTCCCAAAGACACCTATATAATAGACACATCAAATAATAAAAAGATTCAAAAGACACCTCAAAATAACCCTTCACCTTCTTAAGCTGTTAGGAACCAATTGTTTTAGCTTATGTCTACTGATTATTCACCCAGGTTTTGTTTATTTTTTTTTTAATTAGCAGCAGCTATTATCAAAAATTGAACAACTATATATTGAAGTCTTTTATAAATACCTCTATTTTTTGCTGATTTTTCAAGGTATAAAAGGTGGGGTAAATTTTTTCTCAAGAAATTAAAGCGATCATATTCCATTTTTGCTGTCCTTAGTAATAAATATAGAAAAACAGAACTAAAAGAGAATAAAGAATAAAATAAGAATAAATAGAATAAAAATAATGTATAAGAATAGAAATAAGAATAAATAAAACATAAGTAATGTGTAAAACACATAAAAATATATATAATAATATATAAAAATAAGTATTAAAATAAATAAATAAAAACAAGAATAAAAAATAAAAAATTGTTTTTTTAAGCTGTAGAATTAGCAAAAAACACAAAATAGGATACTATTTCAAACCTTTCTTTTCAGTTAATAGCAAATTGATTGAATTACATTTAGTGTCTACTTAAGCATAAATTTGCTTCCAATTAAAATCGAAAAATTTAGCACACGAGGAAATAAAAATAAGGCACTAGAAAATTGTTTTAATTTCAATCAAATTCTCTTACAATTTTCTTAATTTGTAGGAAGTATCCTGAAAATAAAATATGCTTTATTTTTCACAGTTCTATTAGTGAAACTATAAATGTCCAAGAAATACAATCTCGAAATCGCCTCTTCGTTTAATAATAAATAAATTAAATAATATTGCATTCTTTTACACGATGGAATATTCTACTTCACTAAATTCTTCAAAATCCATGGCATGAAGGATGTCACCCTTGTGTAAACTCCAGCGTAAGGGTTTTGTCCGCAACCAATACCCCAGCTAACAATACCGACTTGAACCCACTGTGGTCCTTCAGCTACGCTAAGTGGTCCACCACTGTCACCCTGTAAAAGAAATAAATTCACATAAATTATATAAAATTAATACAGTGGCAGCTAAAACAGCGTATATGAATGTTATAAAATGCACAACTTTTATAAAATTGAATCTTATGAAATTTTAAAGCTGGAATACTAAAAGAGAATGTATTTTAAATAACGAAAAGAGATAATAAGTATTAACAATTATATTTACGAGTTTTTCTGTGGCAGTAACAAATTTCGAAAATACAATGATCAGAATTAGGCAAAACTATTTTTTATTCTTCCTCCTCTTTCTTATACAGAAAGTTATACAAAATTTTGCTATTTTTTCGGCGATTCAATAACAAAATATTCTATTTTATAATGTTATAGAATGTCCAACTTTCTAAAATCTTATAAAACGTTATCAACTAAAGAGGCATTCAAACATTATTAGAAATTTTATTTTAGCCTATTAAACATCCAGGTTTATTGAGCTCAACTTTACAATATTTAAGACCTGAAATTCGCATGTGATACTGAAAATATATATCACATTATAAAAACAAATTTTTGTTAGTATTTTTGTGGCATTAAAAAATTCTGAACCATTATTTACGTGTTTTTTTAGTAATAAACATTTCTGGAACTGCCAATACTAGAAATATGCACAAATTTCTCTTCTGTTTATGGAAAAACTTACTATATTTGACAAGTTTTGTGGCATCGCAATTGCAAAATTCAGCTTTCTTTCCAAACGTTTAATTTTATAAAAACTCGAAACGTCTAACGTTCTATATTTTTTGGAATGTTAACAAATAAAATATTATTGAAGTGTTTATAGAGATTTTATATTAGTTTTAAAGATATTTAATTTTATAAAATTCAACTTTATTTTAGTTAAGACATTAAAGTTGCATCAACTACTGGAAAGAGATATTGAGATTTATGAAATGTTTTCGTAGTAATAAATAATTCTAAAATTCCCATATGCCCCCATTTTCTTCTTTTCTTTTTTTTGACGATAAATCGCAGTATACTTTGATATTTTTTTGGGATTGCGATCACCAAATTCTCAAATGGTACTGATAAAATGTTTGACTTTTATACTACTTTCGGTTCCCTTGCCACTGGTTAGCTGCTAAATAGTTAACAATTTTGTTTTATGATATTTATCATAACAGTCTTTAATAGTCTGATAAACTGACTTAACTCCACAATCTAAACATGACAGTCAAAAATACTCTGAAATGGAAATTTATGCAAGCTCACAAGAACTAATAGTTAGAAATAATTGTTTTTTTCATAGTGTTGCTGCAGAGCTGGTTCCCAACCAATTAATTGATTAGTTAGTTAATTTTATAAAATAATTAAACTGGTTGATAATCTAATAGTTCTCTTTTACTGATTAGATGCTAAATGATCAACAGTTTTTTCTTATGATATTTCACAGTGTAAAAATCAGAGTGAGCCCTAGAGACAAAATGACAAATTAACAGAATCAGGTACAAATCACAGTCAAATAAATTCTGAAAGTGAACAGTCACTGAGGCTTACAAAAACTAATTTTGTGGCACACTTTGATACGTTGTGATCTCGTTGTTTTTCTGTTAAGGATTATGTTTTTGGTATTCTTTATTTAGTTAGCTAGGCCCATGTTTTCAAACTTTAGCTGAAAGGTGTTCCAGATATTCAGGAGACTACGAATTTGACATCTGACCTACCGTCCTTCGAACGATATAAATATGAAGAATATAGGATGAAGATGGCAGTGTTAGTGCTGAGAGGGCAGAATCTCTCATTTTATTGAAGGAGGTTGTCGTTTGTTTTGGGAATTATGCTTTACTTTGAGAAGCAAACACGCAATTTGACCCTTTATCTCAGAGTGTTTTCTTCAAAAAAGTGTTTTTCAAAAGAAATTAAAGATCAACATTAAGCAAACGTAAATAAAATTAGACAGAGATTGAGATTGGAAAAATATTCTCAGGCTCATTGCTTTTTATAGCCAGGCGTATCTTTAAATATTTTTTGTCCCCAATTTTAAATTTCTATTAACAGGAGTCGCTACTTACTTACACTTCGTTACAGTGAATTGTTAGATTGTTATTTAAAATATAGTAACTTTTCTCCATTCAGAAATTCGATTTGATACTGCTGAGAACCAAAAGCAGAAACCAGGTTCATAGACGATTTAAATAAAACTTACAGAACATGAATCTCGTCCAGGGCCACTGGCGCACAGCATTGAATCGATAATACCACCTGGGGCATCATCTCCATAATTTTTCTCACATTCTCTATTTGTTTGTACAGTTACATTTACTTTCATCAGAACGTCTGGTTGACGTCCACCTAAAAAAATATTCGTAAGCAAATTATACATTGAAAGTTTTAAAAATATCAACATTAATATATTAAAATACTAATTATACACAACAGTTTTCAATATAACAACCACTACAGAAACACAAGATGTTAGATATCAAATTTTTGGGTTGTATTCAAAGTATAGTGCTCTTTTATAGACGTATAAAGCTATAGCCTTCAGAGGTATCAGCTTTCAGAGTGTTTCTGAGGTATAGTGTCATAGCTGCTTCAGCCTTTATTTTCCTTCCATCTCATGATACCTTCTATAATTTTCCCACAATGCACCTTTTACATTCTAACGGGACAGAAATATCCCTCTCTAATCCTCTTCCATAAGCGGTGACTGTACATGTGTACCAAATGGTATATCGTATTATAGGCTATTAATGACAAGAAAAAAGTAAAAAAAATTTTCTTTCGAAAAGTTTTCGCAAAAGAGGTGAAACACTAAATGTTGCCTAAAACCGATTATAAAATGGCTATATTATTATGGTCATATTCAGAACGCTTGGATTAATGTAAAAAGTAAAATAAGCAAAAACATCAGCCCAAACGCAGCGTGAATATAAAATCTATTTTTGCATTGGCTTTTTGCCAATTAGGGCTTTTGTTGAAAAAGTTTGATGCAGTTTAATTCAGGTCAAAAGTTCGATTATTTAAAGAATCAATTCAATTCAAAGATATGATTCTATTCACTTCCCTATTCTTCCCACTCTATCTTATAGCGACGAAATTATAATTTTTGTAATGGCAGGTTTTTGGTTTTTTATTCATTTTTTTTAACACTGGCTGAAATAGCTCAGACTTACCGCAACTTCCAGCAGTCTATTTAGCTGTATGAAATAGGCAAAATTTATTTTACAGAAATAAAAAAAAATTGTCTCATCGTAATGGTTTCTGGCTATGGGAAATAGTTTCTTGATAAATTTTCTGCTATTAAGAGCCCTGATCAGGGTAAAGAGCCCAAGATTCCATAATTTTTCTTGCTGCTCATACCATTTTGAAAAAGTTCATTGATCCTTTTTTCTTCTTTAGTTTCCCTGGGTGATGCGTTTCCTAATTACTCTAATTCTAGAATATTCACAACTAGAATGTTTTCATCATGAACATTTCTTTGCTCTTATTCGCATCTAACTTGCACGAAATTTCCATAGTTAGTTTTGATGATTTTCCAAAACTTTGATGAAACTGGTTGAAATCACGAAAATGACCGCGCTAAAATCAATTCTTGGAAATGACTTTATTCCCGTTATAAGAGTATCACAAAAGGATGTTTTTAGAAAAAGAATTATAAAAAACTCTATCTCTTATTTTTCGGAATAATTTGGCAATTTACTAATCAAAGCAGATTCTATTGATAAATTTGAAAAAAAACAGTAGTATGAACTTACAATTGTCTTTCTTGCCACTTCTTGTCTCAAAAATCTTGTAATTTACGGGAGGAGTAGAAAATCAAACTGAGCTTTGAGAGGGTTATGATACATATCCTGTATCAAGGACAATGACACAGGGTTGCTATATCGCTTGTAGTATCGCCAATATCAGCGCTTGCAGTAACGCTTACAAGCGATATGGCAACCCTATGCCATTGTCCTTGAGACGAAATTTTGATAAGATGCATTTCGGTAAACAGGGCGTGGGGGAATAGATGCTCTCCTACCACTTTTGACTCTTAAAAAGGGCACTAGAACTTTCGATTTCCAATCGATTGAACTCTCTTCAAAGTTTATGCGACCACCCTTTCCATACGAAGTGCCTCCGGGAAGAAACAACAATACGTAAATAATAATAAAAATTTGACGCCTTATGATCTTTACAATAGGCAACTCTGTAGCGTTCCCTCTGATTATAAACAGTTCATCCCAAAACAATTCTGACATCTACCCCACAAGAAGCTCAACAAGTATCATATGACAGAACAGAACAATTTAAGTGGTCAAAAAATTATTTTTGTAAACAGATTCAAGCTTTTCAATGGATTACCTAAATACCTACGGTATTTAAATATGAATGGAAATAAAAACAAAAAAGAAAACATATTAAAGCTAATGTTTCCCCTTTGCATACTGTGAATAATTTACACATTAGATACCTACTACATACTAATTCTACCCAGGCTCATAACTATGAT
>JAQQPU010019333.1:638-16558 GCA_029168905.1 Artemia sp. Kazakhstan ARC1039
TAAATGTTCCTTCTACACTAGATTAAGAGCTTTTCTCTGAGTTTTTCAACTTAAAGGTTTCTTCTACACTAGACTAAGAGCTCTTCTATGACTTTTTTCTTCTTAAAGGTTCCTTTTACACTAGATTAAGAGCTCGTCTTTGACTTTTTCCTTCTTAAAGGTTCCTTCTACACTAGACTAGGAGCTTTTCTATGACTCTTTCCTTCTTAAGGGTTTCTTCTGCACTAGACTTAGAACTCTTTTCCGACTTTTTCCTTCTTAAAGGTTCTTTCTACACTAGACTAGGAGCTCTTCTATGACTTTTTCCTTCTTAAATGTTCTTTCTACGCTAAATTAAGAGCTCTTTTTTTACTTTTTCCTTCTCAAAGGTTCTGTTTACACTAGATTAAGAGCTCTTCTGTGACTTTCTTTCTTAAAAGTTTCTTCTACAATAGACTATGAGCTCTTCTATGACTTTTTCCTTCTTAGAGGGTCGTTCTACACTAGAATAAGAGCTCCTCTGTGACTATTTCCTTCTTGAAGGTTTCTTCTACACTAGACTAAGAGCTCTTCTATGACTTTTTACTTCTTAAGGGCTCCTTCTACACTAGACTAAGAGCTCTTCTATGACTTTTTACTTTTTAAAGGCTCCTTCTAAACTAGACAAAGAGCTCTTCTGTGACTTTTTCCTTCTTAAAGGTTTCTTCTACACTAAACTAAGAGCTCTTCTATGACTTTCCTTCTTAAAGGCTCCTTCTACACTAGACTAACAGCTCTTCTATGACTTTTTTCTTCTTAAAGGTTCCTTCTACACTAGACTAAGAGCTCTTCTATGACTTTTTCCTTCTTAAAAGGTTCCTTCTACACTAGACTAAGAGCTCTTCTATGACTTTTCCCTTCTTAAAGGTTCCATCTACACTGGACTCGGAGCTTGTCTATTACTTTTTCCATCTTAAGGGTTCCTTCTAAACTAGTCTAAGAGCTTTTCTATTACTTTTTCCTTCTTAAAGGTTCCTTCTACACTAGAAAAAGAGCTCCTCCGTGACTGTTTCCTTCTTAAAGGTTCCTTCCACACTAGACTAAGAGCTCTTCTATGACTTTTTCCTTCTTTAAGGTTTCTTCTACATTAGACTAAGAGCTCTTCTATGACTTTCCTTCTTAAAGGTTCCTTCTGCACTAGACTCAGAGCTTGTCTATTACTTTTTTTCTTCTTAAAGGTTCCTTCTAAACTAGTCTAAGAGCTCTTCTGTGACTTTTACCTTCTTAAAGGTTCCTTTAACACTAGACCGAGATTTTTTTTATGACTTTTTCCTTCTTAAAGGTTCGTTCTACACTAGAATAAGAGCTCCTCTGTGACTGTTTCCTTCTTAAAGGTTTCTTCTACACTAGACTAAGAGCTCTTCTATTACTTTTTCCCTCTTAAGGGTTTCTTCTAAACTAGTCTAAGAGCTTTTCTATGACTTTTTCCTTCTTAAAGGTTCCTTCTACACTAGACTGAGATCTTTTTTATGACTTTTTCCTTCTTAAAGGTTCCTTTCACACTAGACTAAGAGCTCGTCTATTACTTTTTCCTTCTTAAAGGTTCCTTCTACACTAAATTAAGAGCTCTTTTTTGACTTTTTCCTTCTCAAAAGTTTTTTTTACACTAGACTTAGAGCTCTTCTATGACTTTCCTTCTTAAAGTTTTCTTCTTCTCTAGACTAAGAGCTCTTCTGTGCCTTTTTCTTTCTTAAAAGTTCCTTCTACACTAGACTAAGAGCTTTTCTATGACTTTTTTCTACTTAAAGGTTTGCTTCTACACTAGACTGAGATCTCTTTTATGACTTTTTCCTTCTCAAAGTTTCCTTCTACACTAGACTAGGAGCTCTTCTATGACTTTTTCTTTCTTAAATGTTCTTTCTACGCTAAATTAAGAGCTCTTTTTTTACTTTTTCCTTCTCAAAGGTTCCGTTTATGCTAGATTAAGAGCTCTTCTGTGACTTTCTTTCTTAAAAGTTCCTTCTACACTAGACTATGAGCTCTTCTATGACTTTTTCCTTCTTAAACATTTGCTTTTACACTAGACTTAGAGCTCTTCTATGACTTTTTCCTTCTTAAAGGTTCCTTCTACACTAGACTAGGAGCTTTTCTAAGACTCCTTCCTTCTTAAGGGTTTCTTCTACACTAGACTTAGAACTCTTTTCCGACTTTTTCCTTCTTAAAGGTTCCTTCTACACTAGAATAAGGGCTCCTCTGTGACTGTTTCCTTCTTAAATGTTTCTTCTACACTACACTAAGAGCTCTTCTATGACTTTTTACTTCTTAAAGGCTCCTTATACACTAGACTAAGAGCTCTTCTATGAGTTTTTCCTTCTTAAAGGTTCCTTCTACACTAGATTAAGAGCTTTTCCATGACCTTTTCCTTCTTAAATGTTTCTTCTACACTAGACTCAGAGCTCGTCTCTTACTTTTTGCCTCTTAAGGGTTTCTTCTAAACTAGTCTAAGAGCTTTTCTATGACTTTTTCCTTCTTAAAGGTTCCATCTAGACTAGACTGAGATCTTTTTTATGACTTTTTCCTTCTTAAAGGTTCCTTTCACATTAGACTAAGAGCTCGTCTATGACTTCTAAACTAGACTAAGAGCTTATCTATAATCTTTCCTTCTTACAGGTTCCTTCTACACTAGATTAAGAGCTTTTCATTAACTTTTTCCATCTTAAGGGTTCCTTCTATACTAGACTAGGAGCTTTTCTATGACTCTTTCCTTATTAAAGGTTCCTTCAACACTAGACTGAGAGCTCTTTTACGACTTTTTCCTTCTTAAAGGTTCCTTCTATATTAGACTAAGAGCTCCTCTGTGACTAAGAGCTCCTCTTAAAGGTTCGTTCTACACTAAACTAGACTCTACACTACACTAGACTTAAAGGTTTCTTCAACACTAGACTAAGAGCTCTTCTGACTTTTTTGTTCTTAAACGTTCCTTCTACACTAGACTAAGAGCTCTTCTATGACCTTTTCCTTCTTAAAGGTTTCCTTCTAACACTTTTCATAATTTCCTACCACCAGCAAAGAAAAGAGTCAAAATGCTTGAAATACTTTTGGACGAAGATTTAAGATGAAACTCGCACGTTGACTGTCTGACTAAAAACGGTAAATCACTTTTAAGTTCATTTCTCAACCTGAAGCGATAGGGTTTCCCAACTGACGTTTTAATATTTGTTTACTGGATTTACGTTTGATCGTAATACTGTATACATGATGTATATATTATATTCATTAATTTGTGTAAATCTGTAGCATTCATGGTCACTCTAGTAATAATAAACCGTGTGACTTGACTCTAGACATACATAAATTATGCTTATGACTCAATTTAATCTCTTTGAACTTGAAGCAGCACATTACAAAATATTGACATGCTCATGCTATTAGTTTCATGAGAGATGAACATAAAAGACTTTTTTTGGCTGTCAAATTTGTAATTTAGTTTTTGAGAATAATGTTTCATTGACACAGAAAAACTTAGGTAGCATAGTATTGACTGTGATTCAATTTTTTAGTTTTGTTCTAGATTCGACCGAAGCTAGCAGTTCCTGCCAGGACGGGACCATCTAGTGCGCAATTGACTGTCCCCATCAAAAAGACAAATAGTCTGAAGATTTTCCTGTTTTAATTTTTACCTTTTTTATCCAGTTTCTAAGCTTTATTCTTGAACCAATATTTTAAACTGATTTTAAAGCATATGCTGTGTATTATCTTTACATATCTAAGCATTTTTGAAAACCAAACTGCCTGTCAGTTCAAATAGGGATAAATTTTTTATTAGACAGTGAAAAAAATGACAAAATCTCCGGAAAAATCGATCATACACGCAGTGATTGTCATATGTATTATCTGTGGTTTATCTGCTAATGAACATCGCTATGTGTGTAATCAAAATGTCCAGAAATTTTGTTAGTTTTTTCAGTGTCTAATAAAAGAATTTATCCCTGTTTTAACTCTTATTTGTACTTTACATATTTTGAGTGTTTAATCAAAAATTTTTGACAACAATGGTTCGCTAACCTTTTTCTCATTTCCATGCCTTTTTATGCTATTTGGAACGTTTTCTTGAAAAGAGGAGTTAAATTATTAGATTAACTTATTAATTATTAGTTAAATTATTAGTTAAATTATATAGATTAACAGTTAACTAGACCTTCTTCGGTCTAAAAAATGTATTATTTTTTCAGATTAGAGACACTGTTTTTTCTATGTCTTAACTTACCATTAGGGGCATAATAACTCATTTTTCGAGGAAGTTTCAGATATGTCCCTTGGTTGTTGGTACAAAATTATCTCAGTTTGTTACAGTCGGGATTTGTTCTTATTCCAAAAAACAATTTTATATTTTTTCTCTTATTAAAGTAGCTTTATTTTTTCCCTGTGTGCTTGCTTTGTATCAATAATAATTGGGATTTTTCCGCTAATAGCCCTCATGCCCCTGAGAAGTCAGGTTTTGTAATCACCTGATTTGAAATATCTTGGTTCTGTTGCTCCATTTTACTTGTTAAGTTATTCATGATTGAGCTTTTTGAAGTCGTTAGTTTGAGCCTCACCAAACTGTACATCTCCTGTTTGATGAAGCATTTCTCAACTTACCTACTTCGTAAATTTTGATCAAAAATTCCTCAATGGACATGCTTAATTTCTGGACACTTTCAATTTGTTACTATCTGTTGGTGGTAGTTTTTAACTTGGTTTGTAACGTGTCATAAGCCAATAACTACATTGACCTCGAGTTGTACTGTTGAATTGTTTTGTGCTTTAAAGCATTTGTTTGTGCATTATGAATTTTTTAGGCGTTGCTTTTATCCAGGGTTGTCAGTTTAATCAGATCTATTCTCATTATTCACGAAAAATGTATACTTTATTTTGATTATTTATTTATTCTGATAGTCATTAAAATACTTTTTATTTAATTTGAATTCCAAACTAGATTAAAAACTTTTTTCATATATAGTAAAATCGAAGAGATAATCAGTAGTAGTACTGACATCCTCGGATTTTGGGCAACAATATATATTTGTTCGTTAGCTTTTTTTCATCTGTTTGTAATATTGATCCAGAGTACTTTTTTTGCTTCCTTTTAACCATTTTTCCACCTTAAATAGGTAAACGCAAGAGAACTCAAAATAAATATTAATCTGGGAAGAAATGCTTATTTGGTAGTTGGTGCAAGATACACCCACATCAAAAAGGACTTACAGACTGTATTAAAAAAAAAACTTTTGTCTGTATAGTACTTAGCAGTGATAATTCCGTGGACATACAACCTTACTTTGCGTATACAGTAATGTTGACATTACCTTTCTCAAACAAGTCAAGGTGACCTTTAAAGAATAAAATTTATTTCTATACTAATTTACTTCATGCAGAATTCAATTTTTTTTAGGGGTTATGCAAAAAAAGGAGAGAAAGAGTCGTCCAGGTAATGTCAGGATAAATCTCTAATCTTATAATTACCTAAGTTGAAATGTCTTAGTTCTTGTCACTCCTTTTTGCGAACTTTGTTTTTCTTGATTAAGCTTTTTGAATTTCTTAGTTTGAGCCTCAGCAAACTACAGATCTCCTGTTCGTGAATCTCTCAACTTAAATGCTTAATATCCTTAGTGATCTTAGTCATACTTAGTGATCTTTAAATATTTTAAATCTTATTTAATTTTATTCTTTTTAAATTATTAATAAAATATTTAGTGTAGATGGTTAAATTTTAATATAAATCTTATACAACATTACCTTTAGTTTTTTTTTTACCTTGAATAAACTTCTTTGTGAAATACCAGATCCTTTTTTTGATCTTTGTTTCTTAATTTTTGTCTAAGAAAAGAAAAGGCTAGTGTATAGAATGTAATTTATGTTGAAAATTATGTTGAAAATTACAACCTGACAGTTGAAGCTTCTCAAACGTTTCCCCTTATTAGATAAGACCTAATTTCACTTCAAAAAGCTGAGAACAAAAACTAATTATAATTGTTCTTTTATAAATTAATGAAATTTTTCACTCTAATATAAATCAAAATACCCTTAAGTTTTCATTTTCTGCCATTTTAAGATTAAAAAATACTAATAAATGACCAATCAGCTTCTTAGACACACTCTACGAGTTGGGATCTGATCTCTACATTTATCTGTATTTTTTTGTGTTTGTTTTTCTTGCTTTGTCTTACGGTGTTATTATATTTTACTATTTTTGAATTTTGTTCTGTTTGTTAATATTTCTTTGATTTTACTGATGTGCCTTGTGATTTAAACAGCTATGATGCAATTAATACTCAGCCATCTTTTTAAAAGACAAATCTATAAGTTTTGTAAGCTAACTTTTTCTATAAATACAGTTTTTCTAAACAGTGTTGTCTGATTCCTTGTATAATCCATGAGGCAATCACATTCTACGATTCTGATCTTTTGGGCCTGTTTGCTCAAGGATCTTTTTGGGCTTCGTTTCATTTCCCTTTGTCTCAGCTAATCAATTATCTTGTCCCTTTGTTACCATATTATTTGTACTTTGTTCTTGTCAAGGAAAGGGATTGGAGACCAACCAGCACCTGTCCTAGAACTGTTTTGACATCTGTTCCCTAATATCTACCCCTTACTGTTTGATATCTACCCCTTAGGGCATCTGATCGACATTTTGAGGTACCTATTTTGCACTCTCTCTGTAGCCGCTCAATTTTACGTTCAGGAGTTTTCCGTGGGTAAAAATTTCCTGGGGGGTAACATCGGATCCTACTTTTGATAACGTTATACCACAACTTGAAATAAAACATATCGTTCACAAATATCCTCCTAATGGGAATATAATTACTGTGGCTGTTAAACATTATGATAAGCTCAATGAACTGCCATGAAAATGCAATAGTTGACAGGGAGGACTCTGTTAGTGTTTCTGGTTTTTTTTTTGTAGGACAGCAAAAAAACAAGAAAAGTTTTGCCTAAAAATTGTTAATTTGAAATTCAGTTATAAGGCCCTAAATTGAAACGTTGTAGTCTGGTAAATAAAAAGCTTTTACAAAAGAACAAAAGTAACAGTAAGCCATACATTTGAATTCTCAGTCTTCATTGAAACATGATAATTAAATGAACAAGACATGCAGGGGCGCAGCTAAAGGGGAGGGGGTTGGCACACTTTTCGGACCATTTTTTCGGCACATGCTTTATATCCCCCCTCCAAACTCAAAACCTAAACTGCAGCCCTGAAGATAGAGCTTTATCAAACTTACCTTCTTAGGTCAGAGGACTGTTAGGAGTCAATAATGGTTACTATTTTAACTTTAGCCCATCCCACTCAAAAAATTCACAAGGCTTAGAAAAAAAGAAGTCAAAGTTATCGATCGCAAAACTTCAAAAGTCAGTTATACAGCATTTTTCTTTTTTTTCAAACAGTTAGTGGTAACGAATTGTAAGTAAGGAGCGACCAGGCTCTATAGTAATCGAAACTCTAAGAAAAGGGAAAAGAAATTTTAAAGAATACATGAAAAGAATTGGGTTTTTATGCTGATTTTAAATATATAAGTTTCATCAAGTTTAGTTTTACCCATTAAGAGTTACGAGCCTGAAAAAAATTGCCTTATTTTCAAAAAAGAGGGAAAATCGCCTAAAAGTTATAGAGTTTTAATGAAAATCACACCATCAGCATATCAGAAAACCCTAACGTAGATGTTTGCAGCTCATATCTGCAAAAATGTGGAATTTTGTATTTTTTGCCAGAAGAAAGATCACGGATGCGTGTTTGTTTTGTTTTTTCTGCCCTTTCTAAGTGACCGAAAAAGTTCGAGGACAACTAGGCCCCCTCCTACGCTCATTTTTCCCCAAAGTCACTCGATCAAAATTTTGAGATAGTCGTTTTGTTCAACTTAGTCGAAAATCTAATAACCATGTCTTTAACTATGTTTTTGAGGATGACCTAATTCTCCATCGTGTCTGGGGGAAGGGCTGCAAGTTATGAATTTTGCCCATTGTTTACATATAGTATTGGTTATTGGGAAGCATAAAGACATTTTCAGAAGGGATTTTGTCTGGTGGGGGGAGGGGGGTTTAAGGGGAGGGGAGTATGTGGGAGGATCTTCATTGGGGACGGAACATTTCATTAAAGGGGGCGCAGGATTTCCCAGCATTATTTAAAAAACGATCAGAAATAAAATAAAAGAAGCTTTTTCAACTGAAAGTGAGGAGCAACATTAAAACTTCAAACGAACAGACATTACTACGTATATGAGGGGGTTCACCCCCTAGTCAATACCTCGCTCTTTACGCTAAAGTTTTTTTGTAATTTCAAAAAAGCTATGGTTCAGTGTGAAGTCTGGAGTCCGCCAAGGATGTATCCTCTCCCCAGTGTTATTTGCTATTCTCATCGACTATGTACTTTGAATATGTAATTTCAGAGGTGGAATTCAGCTGAACCCAACCACACATTTTGTGACGGTGATTTTGCTGATGATATAACCCTCCTTTCTCATTTAAAAGAGGAGCTACAGAATAATATCGTTCCACTCTCCAGTATGGCCGGGCGAGTTGGTCTGTCAATCAGTACACAGAAAACAAAAGTCATGGGAGTCAGCGTCAATACCCTACCTGCCCCACCGCTTAAAATCAGATCTGATCAAGCTAGAGGAGGTTGAAGAGTTCAAGTACCTTGGTAGTGTCATTAAGTGTGATGGTAGCCTTGAGCGAGGAATTACCACACGCATTGCATGCGCAGGAAGCGCCTTCAATAAACTAAGATGTGTGTGGATGAATCCAGCATACTCCCTAAAGCTCAAGCTCCGGCTTTTCAATGTCCTCTCCGTACTAATGTACGGCTGTGAATCTTGGGCGTTGACTAAGCAGCTGGAAAAGCGAAACCAGGGTTTTGAGAACATCTGCCTTTGACACATCCTTGTATTCAGCATGGGAATCCATAGAATGAATTTTAGGGAGTGTGGGGGGGGGGGGTTACCTGGTCTAAACGGCACTTCCAGTGCTGTATAATTGAAATCTCAAGACAAAATATCAGAGGCAAAATTTATATTAAAGAGCGATGTGGGCACAATATATTATTTTTTTTAGACCAGGGCACTTCTTATAAAAATAAATGTCATAAGAACTTCAAAAGAGCCCATGGGGGCAACCAGCTTCCCCTCTCCCACGTCAATTACTTCCCCAAACACATCAAATCAAAATCTTGAGATTGCCATTTTGTTCAGTGTAGTTTAAACGTCCGGAAATTAGGACTTCAAGAATGCCACCGCCCCCCCCCCGCAACCCTCAGAGCAAGGGTTGTAAGTTAGGCCCTGTGGGAATACAAAATTTTTATAGAAACGGTGGTCGTATAAACCTCAAAGGGGACTCATTTGATTGGTAAACAGAAGTTCTACTTTCATTTTGTTCGGTATAGTTGAAAGGTCCAGAAATTATGTCTTTGAGGATATCCTCCCCCATATAGCCCTCAGGTCAAGGGTTGTAAGTTACGCCCTAGGGGCATATAAGGTTGTTATAGAAATGGTGGTCGTATAAACTTCAAAGAGGGCTCTTGGGACTGGTAATCAGAAGTTATAGTGCACTTTTTATGATTCAAAGTGATCAGAAGGCAAATAGCCCCCCCCCTCCAAACACACAAACACACACGTCGTATTTTCCCGAAAAGCATATGATAGAAATTTTAAGATGACCATTTTTTGTCGTAGAAACTTCGAAAAGGGTTCAGTCGGTTGGTAATTGAAAGGGCTAGTGCCTTCTTTAATGGTCAAAAGTGATTGGAGGGCAACCACCCCCCTCCCCCGTCACCCATCATTTCCTCAAACACTTCCAGTCAAAATTTCGAGATAGTTATTTTGTTTGACGTAGTTTAAAAGTCCAGAATGTTGTCTTTGAGGATGAAAACCCCCTCACAGTCCTCAGGACAAGGGTTGTAAGATAGGCCCCAAGGGCATTTAAGGTGTCTATGGAAACGGTGGTCGTGTAAACTTCGGAGGAGGCTCATTGGATTGGAAATCGGAAGTTGAAGAGCCATTTCTAAGAGTCAAATTTATCGAAGGGCAGCTATACCCCCCCCCCCCTCCCGCGTCATATTTTCACCAAATGCATCCGATAGAAATTTTAACATAGCTGTTTGTTCAAAAAGTCCAACAATCTCATAACACGGCCTTTGGGGTTGACAGAGCTCCCCAAAGTATGGGGATAAGGGCTTTAAGTTTTGTCCCGGGGGGATGTAAGGTTTTTATGAAGAGTTGGTTTTGTGAACTTTAGAGGAGGCCCATTTGATTGAAAATGCATAGTTCTAGTTCCATTTTAAGAGTCAAGCGTGATGAGAGAAAATAGCCCCCCCCCCGTTCTCTCCCTGATATCCTCTTTTTCCCAAATACATTTAAATCGAAATTGTGTGACAGCCATTTTGTAGCCAATAGTCCAAAGAGAATGCAACAATGTCTTCAGTAATCAAATATAAGAAATATTTAGGCGGACCTTGAAGTAAACCAAAACAAACTATGAGTATGTAAACTTTCAAAAAGGTGACAAAGCAATATCTTAAGAACAACTTATATTATTAAGTTAGATCTATAAGAGTAGATTGTGGGGGATTTTGAATTAGCCAGAAGGCACTATGTAAATACTTTTAGTACTACAACTAACCTTACTGTAACTAATGACGCTAAGACTATTAAAGTGAAACTTCTAGGAAGTGTTTAGGTGGCGTTCCAATTAAACAAAAAACTGTATTCATGCCGGTTTTCAAAAAGGCATATAATATCATAGGCAGCACCACTATATAATATCTAGAAATATCATTGAAACATTTAAAGAAGCTAATTCGATTCAAAATTAAAAGTTCTAGGGTCCTTTCTATTATTATAAAGAGACTGGAGGGCAATCAGCCCGTCTCTGAAGCCGATTTATTTCCCAAACACATCTAGTCATAATTTTCAGACAACTATTTTGTTCAGCATAGTAGAACGGTCCAGAAACTGTGTCTTTAGGGATGTTCGGCATGTCAAATCCCTACAATTATGCCAAACTATGGATTCTTATAGAAAAAAAAAACAAAAGATATAAAATAATATTTTTTTCATGAAAATGACTTTGTCAATAAAAAACGAAAAGAAATTCATCTAATAAACTTTTTCCACAAAACAAGCTTATCAAAGAAAAGTAAAGAGCTCCATTAAGCCAAAAATGGGCAAAAATGAAGTCAAGTAATCATCCAAGCGTAAAACTACCACACATCACTATCAATAAATAACTTAAGCTGGAAATGACCAGAAATTAGAATAAATAGCGGAGTCAAAATCGAAACGAGCAAAAATTAACTTTTGTAGGGCTGATATGCCTTCTCAAGACCAGAACATAATTTGCGCTTTACTGAAAACAAAATATTTTGAAATGTTTTCACTTTTTTACTTAAATAAGTAAAAAACTCTTTTTACTCACCTTTTTTTACCTAATTTTTATTTTAAAGAATAAATATCAGTATAGGTATATTAAACTGACGTCATGAGAAGGCATGGGGGTTGTCAGCCCTAGTAATGTTAATTTTTGCTAGTTTTGAATTTGACTCGGTAATATATTATAATTTCTGTTCGCTTTCAGTTTCATTTAATTGTTGATAGTGATTTGTCGTAGTTTTACGCTTGGAAGAATATTTGACTTTATTTCTGCCCATTTTTGGCTTAATAGAGCTCTTTACTTTTCTTTGAAAAATTATTCTATGGAAAATTGTTTCAATTATTACAATATATAACACCGTCGTTCCGCCAGGGGGGGGGGGGGGGGCATCCCCCCCCCCCCCCCCCCCCTTATGGGTGCCCATGGTATCCAGTGGACTGATAAGCTCACTAACGCCTCTATGCGTGAAAAGACAAAACAAATGCTCGTGATTGATAGAATTGTGACTAAACGAAGGTGATATTGGGTTCAAGTGGTGCGAATGGGCGAGGGCCGCCTACCCCACGATGTGTGATGTTGGATTCCTTTTGGGATCAGAAGACGTGGGCGACAGAAGACAACACTAGGAAAATGCCTTGAGAAAGATGCTGCGTTTTTGAGATTGTTGATCAAAGAACTTAGGTCAAAAGCACAAGAGAGGTCGTCACGGAGAGGCACCGTTGTCGCCTTATGCGCCAGCTGGCGTGGGAAGACCTAAGTAAGTCTTAAATTTCTTCAAGTTCACATGCAAATAAGCATGGTCAGCCAGTAACCACCTCCGCATGCGAAACCGAATGATTCTACTAATTGTGTAATCTGAGCTTTAAAGGATTTTGTCTTAATAAATCTAAACTTAGTGTGTAAGCGTAGAACAAAAGCTGAGAAGGAAACATATTAAGAATACAATTCTGTCTTCATAATATGCAGAATAATTATAGTTAACACATTTCAAACCTCAGCACGCAGCTAAGCTTTTTCTCCTCTTATCTAAGTGGTTTTCCACTTTTTCTAACAAATTTCTAAATTTGTCGCAGTAGCGTTTCTTTAATTTTGGAAATTTTGCTAAATTCAGCGTTTTTCATTCTGGTCCAATTCTTAATTTGCGCCATCTATAGTTATTTCTCATAGTCTCGTTCGGAGAAAACTCTACTTAATGCATAGACAGCGCCTTATTTCATTATTTTATATTGACCTAACTGCAATTTCTTTAGCGCTCACTAAAAACAAATTTGGTAGAGGGCATTTGTTTTAGGAATGATTACGTGATTTTCCAAGCTGAAGGAAGGCGAATAAAAAAAAATACGTAAATTTATTAGAAAGAGGAACAGCAGTAAAATAAGTAAAGAAAAAGCTTAGCTGGATGCAAAATGTTTTAGATACGATTATTCTGCATATTACAAACTAAGAATTGTTTTCTTAAAATGTTTTCATTTTCTAAAGCCCCTGTTTTAGGCCTAGACCAAACTTAGCATAAGAGCGAATAGAAAAATTCCAAGAAGGATTTCGTGATAATCACATATTTAGCGAAAACTTTGTGTAGTATGCCTTGTAGCACCTTGTTTTCGAAAAAGAATAGAACGCTTTTGCATGGGAAGGGGTGGCAACCTTGTAGGGGGTTACCTGATTATTACTAGTGTCGGGGGCCATTTTGATTGATTGCTATTTTTACTTTTGATGTCCAAGAGGCTTTGCCAAAGTTCAGTAAGAAAATTTTAATTAAAGAAAACTTTGAATGATACAAGATAAAACAAAAAACAGGACTTCGATCACTTTGGTGAAAATGACGTAAACACAGGTTTGAAATGACTTGGACTCAAGACAAAGAAAAATAAACTACTGGCCAGAGTCGCCAGAAACCGAAAAAATTTCATAATGTCTAAATGAACGAAAATTTAAATTTTTCTAAATGGCTGATAGAGAATATGACCTTGTTGAGCCTGATGCATTTATTTTTCTCGTGCAGCAGAACAAACCATACCTTTTAAAACCTGAGTTGTTTTAGTTGCAATTTAACTTTTTTTTCAGAACACTGTTGCATATTAGTATAATGCTCCCCTTCTAACAGATATCATGCATCCTTCGATTGATTTTCGTTCTTCTTTATCAAGCAAAAAGTACCAAAAATGTAGAAAAATAAATCAAATCAGGTTACATCGGCATAGGGTGTCTTTGGTCATACTACAACAGAATACCCTTTAGTTTGGCCTTGACTTTAACGTAATTTAGCCTGATTCGTAAGAAAATTTGAAAAAAAAGAATATGAACTTTTTTATAATGTTTAGTGTGATAAGCGTGATAAAGCTTACCGTATTTTGGTATTAATAAATAAATCGACATAAATAAATAAAACGTAATTTTATTCAGAAAAAACAAAATGAGTATTTGTAAGAAATAGCGATTCCAGGCTGTAATTAAAATGAGATGTTTACTCAACAAAAAATTCTATCACACAGTGAACCAAACCCAATCTATTTGACAATGCAGTGAACGTGATGGTCTTTAGTCTTTTTACTATCTTGCCTTCCTTGGAATTTCCATTCGAATGAGCTCTCTCACGACATTCTAGGACCACTGGGTCGATAGTATTACCCCTGGAGGGGAAACAAACAAACAGAGAAACAAATAAACACGCATCCGTAATCTTTCTTCTGGCAAAAAATACAAATTTCACATTTTGCAGATAGGAGCTTGAAACGACTACAGTAGGGTTTTCTGATACGCTGAATCTGAGAGTGTGATTTTCATTAAGATTCTAGTACTTTCAGTGGGCGTGTCCCCCTTTTTTCGAAAATCTGCCAAATTTTCTCAGGCTCACAGCCTTTAATTGGTAAAACTAAGCTTAATGAAACTTATATATTTAAAATCAGCATAATAAACCAATTCTTTTTATATATCAATCGGTATCAAAATTCCGTTTTTAGAGTTTCGGTTACTATTAAGCCGGGTCGCTCCTTACTTACAGTTCGTTATCACGAACTGTTTAATAAATAGCTGTTGTTCCATCTTCTGTTTAATGGTAGAAAACAATAGTCAAAACAATTGGTAGAAAGCTTTAGAACGTGTATCAACGAGGACAAAGTCAGTTTTTTCAAAAAAAAATATACAAATGCAGTAAGTCTTGGGCCTACAAAGGATTTTGTAGAAACTTTACCTTGAGACAGGTAAAAAAAAAACAATGGAAAAAATCCTGGTGGGCTACTTGACTTAACCAGATTGAGAAATATTACGAAAAAGGTGGCCAGTTCCAAACGCAGAAATATCATATTCACCAGGTAGTCAAAAGTTTCACGAAGATTGTTTGGCCTTGGTTAGATTAGATGAAAGGAATGGCAAATTTTTAGAACATTCATTGCATTTTACAGATTTTGTTGGGTTTGCTTAAACCTGTTGCAACACCGTAGAGCTTGCTCTCCACACGTGCATAACATCTGCCATCTACATCAACGATGAAACTGAAAAAGTGCAAAAAAGATCCTTAAAAATCATCCTAGGAACTAAGTATGTCACTTACAAATCTGCCTTTGCAGTTCTAAGAATCCCAACTCCTAAAGAACGCAGGTACCATCTAGTTTGGACACTTGAGTGATAAAAACAGTTAGAGTCAACCAAAACACACGCCACAAGAACAAGCTGGAACCAGTGCGCAACTAATTGTTTCGGTAATTCATTCGTTCCTTTTATTATTAACTAAAAAAAAAACAAGTCTTTTAACTGAAAGTAAGAAGCGACATTAAAACTTAAAACGAACAGAAATTATTCCGTATATGAAAGCAGCTGTCCCCTCCTGAACGCCTCGTTCTTTCAAACAGTTCGTGGTAACGAACTGTAAGTAAGGAGCGACCCGGCTCAATGGTAACCGAAACTCTAGAAAACGGGTTTTTGATACCAATAGATACATCAAAAGAGTCAGATTTCAATGCTGATTTCAAATATATAACTTTCATCAAGTTTAGTGCTACCCATCAAAAGTTACGCGCATGAGAAAATTTGACTGATTTTCAAAAAAAGGGGGAAAGACCCCCTAAAAGTTATAGAACCTTAATGAAAATCACACCATCATATTCAGCGTATCAGAGAACCCTACTGTAGAGGTTTCAAGCTCCTATCTACAAAAATGTGGAATTTTGCATTTTTTGCCAGAAGTAAGATCACGGATGCGTGTTTATTTGTTTTTTTGTTTTTTTTTTGTTTTTTTTTCCCAGGGGTGATCGTATCGACCCAGTGGTCCTAGAATATCGTGGGAGGGCTCATTGGAACGGAAATTAAAAGTTGTAGTGCCCTTTTTAAGTGACCAAAAAAAATGGAGGGCAACTAGGCCCCCTCCCACGCTTATTTTTTTCCCAAAGTCACCCGATCAAAATTTTGAGATAGCCATTTTGTTCAGCATGGTCGAAAATATGATAAATATGTCTTTTAGGATGACTTAATCCCCCGAACTCCCCAGGGGGAGGGCTAAAAGTTATGAACTTTACCCAATGTTAACATATAGTATTGGTTATTGGGAAGCATACAGAAGTTTTCAG
>JAQQPU010019336.1:0-16555 GCA_029168905.1 Artemia sp. Kazakhstan ARC1039
ATATATATAAACAACTTACATTAAAATACGAAGTTTAAAACTAAAAATGCTTTAAAAACTTTTAAAACAGCCCCAGTATCCTTACTTCAACGAAGTTCAACCAGACTGATAAATAAAATGATCAGAGAGGATGAATTCATTCAAACGAAATAAAATGAAATTATTAACTGCAAGTTTTCAAAGCTAATCTTGCTTTTTTAGCAGCTAGTCTTAAAGGCTTTTTTGTAACGGGTTCAATACTTTTGTCAATTGATAGGTTTATTTCAGTAGACATAAACATTGAATAATCTTATAATAAGCTGCATTATTGGTAATAAGTATGTTGATAATAAGCAATAACTATACTGGTAACAAACATTTACCGGTATTAACTTCGGAGTAGCTGAGAAAGTGTTTAGATTAAATGTCATTTTTCACTTTTCCGTCTGCGAACACAGCCCATCCATTATAGTTTCTCCCACGTTTCTCATTGCCAGGATATAAGTGCCTTGTAATCGATTTTTTCCACAATTTTGCTTTATTAGAATTCAACAAGTGTGGCAATCCTCGATCGAGGATCTACATTCGGCGAGTCTGTTCTTGACGACGCTCCGAGAAAAATGACAGCTGTTACTCGAGGACCATGCCTGTTACTAAGAGTGGAGAAGAAAGACTTTATTCAATTATGGGAGGTGAGTAGTTGCATATGAAATCCTAGGTAATTAGTATAATTATTTTGCTAAATGGGATTTTATCTCGCATCAAAAAAACAGAATCGTTTCTATTACCCCAAAAAAATAAGAAATTTTATTGGCTAAAAATGAATGCTTAAGGTATTCATGAAATAATAACTCGTTAGGAATTTCATGAGATTTATAGTGACGCAGTCCTTACGCTCCAAGAAGGATATGGTGTCATAAAGTTCCTGAATAGTTATAAAATATTAGTTATAAAATAGTTATAAAATACTCAAAAATTTCAGTTTTATTTTTACTCATTTTATTAGGTTGCAGGATTTTTTTTTTGTATTTGTAGATGAAAACACATTTTAAAGTTGTTTCGAATGATATTTAATTTTTAATTTTTTAGCTAGAGCCTTTTAGTTTAAATTCTTTTACACTTAATTTGAGAATCTAATTAGAAATCGCATTTTTTTTTCTTTTTTTATTTACTAAGGGCCATGGTTTGCCCTTTACTTGGTTGTAGCTACGGCTGCAACCATGATTTTAGAGTGTCCATTGAAACTGATGAACTAATATTACTATATTATAACTTGTTGAAGCAATCAGTAGCTTCACGGATGCGTGTTTATTTGTTTTTTTTTTTGTTTTTTCCAGGTTTATCATATAGACCCAGTAGTCCTATAATATTGGGAGAGAGCTCAGTCGAATGGAAACTAAAAGTTCTAATGCCCTTTTTAAGTGACTAAATTTGGAGGTCAACTAGGCCTCCTCCCCCGCCCCTTTATCTCCCAGAATCGTCCGATCAAAATTTTGAAATAACCATTTTGTTCGTCATAGTTGAAAGGCCCAATAACTATACCTTTGGATGTAACAGAACCCCCACAGCCTCAGGGGAAACATCCTTCAGTTATAAAATTTGCCCACTGTTTACGCATAGTATTTCTTATTGGGAAGTATACATACATATTCAGGTGGGGTGGGATAAATTAACCTTGCTCTTTCGCAATTTATGAAACTCTAAAAATTAATCTAAGCTAAGATCTCCTCAGTCGTTCCCATTCACGCCTTTTATCTTTTAACATAGAAAAAAAGATGGGATTAGGGTGTTGCCCATGATTGCTATGACCCTAAGCGTTGATGTTACATTTTTTGTGGAAGGGGACTTTACAGTCCCTACCGGCGGCGCTGGTCTCCGTTTCTTGGCCCTTCAACCAGGAAGTGCAATGGGGGGTTGGGGGCAAACCATCCTATGCTTTCGAACACCCTTCCTGTTTACCTTTTACATATTTCTCCATTTGCCCATTTAAAGCTGGGTGGACTCTGACTGAGCTTACAGAGTCACACCACTGACCCCCGTCCTTAATCAAATATTTGGATGCACTAGGATTTGAACCCTCGCCCTCTTCGACAAAAAATCCTATATTCAGCGCACCAATCCACTCAACATTTAGGGGAGAGGCACAGATACCCAAAGATCTCCAAGGGTACGTGCCTTTAACACTTTGTCTTTTTGTCTTGTCTCTGTTTTGTTTCCGATCTATCTCCCACAAATTGGAGTCTGTATCCAGTTCTCCGTCCAGTCCTATGATTCTGCCACCTCGATAAGGTGTAAATGAAATTAACTAGTGGTAGCCCCTCGTGTTTCCTATAAGGAACTATGGCCACGATTTCTCTCTTGGTATTATTTCTTAATTAATGCCTTTTCTACGGTCTCAAGATTAAGATCAAAGGACAGAAGATACATTTTACTCCTTGCTTAAATGAAACTACCACTTGATCTTTGGAAACTTTGGTCTCTTTCAAGACCTTTGACCGGCAGTTAAATCACTTCAGATACTGTCAAAAGGGATCATAAGGACACATAAAAAAAGCCAGTTGTATTGGCTGATTCAATCTGTTTTCTCCTTTCGTATTTGGTTTTAAAAAAAAGTAGGTTCTCTTTATTCCCGATGTGTTTTATCCTCTTTTCTTCTTAATAAAACAAGTGGGAATTAGAGCTTTTGATATTAAAGTTATTCTTATTATATCTTGAGGCCTTAAAAGGACCATTCTTTTACAAAAAAAGAAAGACGCTTTTACAATTTTTTTCCAGTCTTAAGTAAAATTTGCGTTGCGTAATATACCTTCTTTTGAATTACCAGAACCAAGTAATATTAACGGTTATATATAATTGAATTGTTGTTTACCAAATATTAGAAAGTGGGTTCCTATTCATATTTTTATAAGGTGGGAAGTGAAACCTCGAAAAGGGAGTTTCTTGGCCATTTTCTTCATTTCATGAAATCTCTTTCAGATTAATATGGAGGTGGGATTATCCCCATTGCCTCCTTTAATTCTGATGAGCATATTTGGACTAATTCCGAGCAATATTCATAGCCTACTGACCGGTTTGCAGCTACACCTTTCTACAGTTAAGCAGAAACGTTCTGCTTTAACTTATTCTTTTAAGTTCATTTGGTTACCTTCCATGAGGTTGAAGAGGGACTCCCCCCATGGAATTTTTTTTCCAAGAAATATCCTTGAAAAATCAGAAAACTATGACCTTGGAAAGCAAATCCCCCTAGAAAGTTGGGAGGGAGTTCAAGGGATGCCGTTGGCGATTTTCAGGGGCCTTCGGAATTTGGAAACGTTACAGGTGCCCCCCCCCAAACCTGATATTTCGACCAAGGCTATAACATACAGGAGGTACTACTTATAATATATAAAAAATAATCATAATCTAAATTTCACCATAAAGAGTGAGCTTTAGGGATCTGGGAGTTTCTCTACGATTGAAGATACTTATTTCTCATTTTAGGTTTTAGGTCAACTTTAGCATTAATTCTGAGGAAAAGATGTTTTTTTGTTTAATTTATTCACTATATAGACTGCTTTTAGAAGTAGATTTTTGTTACCTTTACTTTTTTTTATTGTGAATGAAGAGTGCAAATCAAGGTAAAAAAAGAGTGATCTTTGCTAAAAAAAAACGAGTGCAATTAAAAAATTTGCACGCGAATGGCTGCCGCTGCTTGCGCGTCACCTCTGAGAAATAAGAGAATGCATTTTACACGAAAAGTATGCAAGCTGGTAACACTGCTCCTTGGTTTAATTATACTTCTGATGAAGTTGCCAACTACTGACTTTCAAAGTGAATTATAACTAACACCCCAAAAGAGTGACTTTAGCTCTTTTGCATCCCCTCTGAGATACAAAAAGAGTGTATTTCACACGAAAAGTGTGCAAGTTGGCAACCCTGGACTGTACTAGGATTTGGACGACCCAGTAGCACTGTCTCAAGATTAGTAATTTTTACTTACATCAAAGTCATTTATATTGTCTTGGCAATAATCAAGAGAGTAATCTCATATCTACATACTTTTTTTCTTTTTTAATTTGGCTCATGCTCATCTGAACGGAGAAGAGCAATTGCTTATAGCATTATTGTACGAGCCTTCGTATTATTATTGCAATCCCGTTTATTGTATTCAGGCAAAACAAGGCTGCACCACAGAAAAACAGCGCTTAATTGTAAAAAAAAAAAATAATTCATCGCAGTTATTTTAATTGGCTTACGAAAATACGTCACAAAAACAAACCAATAGAATTAAAGACGCTTTTAACACGAATTGTAGGGCAGTATCCTCTCTTTGTCTCTTTTGTCAAACAGTTCGTGGTAACGAACTGTAAGTAAGGAGCGACCCGGCTCAATAGTAACCGGAACTCTAAAAAACGGAATTGTGATACCAATAGATTCAACGCATCGCTCATTACGCTAAAGTTTGACTCTTTCTCACAACTCTATTTTTTTAAAGCAATAAAAAACTATAGCGTAAAGAGCAATGCGTTGAGGAGGGGACAGCTTTTTTCATATACGGAATAATTTCTGTTCGTTTTAAGTTTTAACGTCGCTCCTTACTTTCAGTTAAAACAACTTGTTTTTTTATTTAATTTCTGAACGTTTTTAAATTAATACAGGTTTTGATTTTGGCTCACCGTAAATGAATAATTAAAACAAAATTTGCATATTAGTTTTACTTTTTTTGGTTAGATGGCTTTCTCGAAAGTTGTTGAATTTTATTTACAAACGTTTTTATTGGTAATAACTATACGTAACTTAGGAATTAACTTATGTAACGAACGTCTATATTCACGTATTTTCAATACGTATATAAGGGGGTTCACCCCCTAGTCAATACCTCGCTCTTTACGCTAAAGTTCGAATTTTGTTCCAATTCTTTAAAAATGACCCCTTAATCACAAAGGCCGTCAATTAGAATAAATAGCTCTTATGAAAGTACTAAAAAACTTTAGCATGAATAGCGAGGCACTGACTATGGGGCGAACCCAATCATATATGTAATAATTTCTGTTCGTTTCTAGTTTTGATGTTGCTCCTTACTTTTGGTTGAAAAACTTTTTTTTATTTAATTACACATAGGTGGGGAAAGTCGGCTGCAATAATTGCTATGTGCCCTTCATTCACTAACTGTTTCTGAAATGTTTATCACACGGATCTTACATATAGAAAGCTCCCAAAACTAACACAAATGGTGTTATGTCCCAATCTGTCCGAAAGTGCAATATCAGAGATTTTAAGTCTTTATCAACAAAATGCGAAAAATACATTTTTTACGGTACTAAAGAGAGGAACGGGGAGGAATGGTTTAATTTTATATTTTGAAATTCTATGGAGGTCAAGAAGTCGGGAAAGTTGGTTGGAATTGGCATGGCATATAGGATCGGAATATATGGCATGGTATTTGAATATTTCACAAGGTTTGGACTCAAGACTGGGTTCTTGTTTTGAGTCTTACTTTGATCTAAACTTTATATTAGCCATATCTAATAAAAGCTTTTAGAGTGAATAAACATCCCGTCACATCTTATCATTTGACTGACATATACAGTAGTTTTTTCGAAATGTCTTTGGTCGGTTTGCCAACAGGAACGTAGTTTGATGAGGTACAGGGGGGGGGGGGAACTTCCAAAATATTTGTCGACACTAAAATGGGCCTATATAATTAAAGCATCCTCAGAAACAGTTCGGTTTTCTTTAGTATACCTTTGCCTTTATGGTACTATATGGCTCATTTTTCATTTTCTAATTAGTAATTTTCACTTCACTTGGGAAAATCGGCTACAAATCCCCCCCCCAACGATTTTTAAGAAATTGTTTCCCTGTTTGCCAGCCATTGTAAATGCTACCAAAAGAGTATCAGCATTCTTTAATAGCTAAATAAACTGTGCACTTTAAGATCGTCCAAGAAAATCAAACAGTTCGTGGTAACGAACTGTTTGATTTACGCTCTACGGAAAAAGATTAATGTTACCCATCAAAGGCTACGAGACAGTTCGCCTGAATTTTGAAAAAAGAGGATATACATTGCCTAAAAGTAAAAGAATCTTAATGAAAATCACACCATCAGATTCAGCGTATCAGAGAACTCCATTTTTTTTATTTATTTACAAACGGGTTACAATAAATAAATAAACAAACATCTCATTTAAAAAAACACAATCCAATGCATTACTGCATGCCGGACAAAACCCGAAAAAAAGAAAAACACTTTAAAAAATATTTATAATATTTTCTATTAATATCATTTATTTCCTCAGACCCTAATATAACTCAAAAAGGGTCCAACCCAAAAACAAATAAATATCTTCTCTCGCCTCCCTCTCCCACCCCTCCAACAAAAAAGTAAAAAAAGTGGGAACTTGAGAACCATCCACGCAAACAACGCAACACAACTCACAACATTCACAAAAATAGAGGAGAAAAAAAATAAATAAAAAAGGGAAATAAATCACTCATCTATTCAAAACCCAAACAATCATCTCACCAACAACATTCAACCAATCATTGTCTACACACAACCACTAAAATCTTCCATATTGATAAAAACAGCTTACTCTGAGGGAATTTTGAAAATCATCCAGATCTGTCTTATTTTTTACCTCCTCGGGAACTTTGTTCCAGACAGCCGGGCCATAAAAACGGATAGAAAATGTAGACCTTGTTGTTACAGGAAACGGGGTTCGTATTGAATGGGCATTTCTTGTCTCATACCTGTGTTTAGCTTCGGTAAATGCAATCGAGAAACATGCAGGTAGCAGGTTATTAAAACTTTTAAACATGAATAATGCCGTGTAAAACTTAACTAGGCCAAAAAGTGGCATAATCTTAATACCGTCGTATTGCCTTCGAACCGAGTCAGAACCACGCATTCCAGATAAAACACGAACAGCATTATTTTGTAGAACCCTCAGTGGCAGTAGATAAGTAATAAATGTCGCTGACCAAACACTTACACAATATAACAAATACGGATGAACCAGCGAGAAATACAGCATTTTTAAAATTTTAGGAGGGAAAAAATGTTTCAGTTTCCGCAGCATTCCAACATTCCTGGCAATTTTTGTACACAGTGATTCAATATGAGGTTTAAACATAAGACACTCGTCAACTTGGACACCAAGATATTGAACATAACTATGTCTCTGGAGATATCCACTTTCTAGTTGAATACCATGGATCCAAGGATAATAATTAGTACTTCTTCCATATAGAATAAATTTACTTTTACTATGATTCAAACATAATTTATTTACACGCATCCATCTTTCAATACAACTCATTCCTGTATTTAAAAGCAGAAATAAATCTGCCTCAGTCACAGCTGCCACAGAAAACTGTGTGTCATCAGCGAAGCTAGGCAATATCATCTTTGACCTTCTAGCTGCAGGTCCCACATGACTAAATATCCTTTTAAGACACGCATTCAAATCATTAACATAGATTAAAAACAACAAGGGTCCAAGCACAGAACCCTGTGGTACTCCACATCTCACATTCATATAATCAGAATGAACACTCCCAACCCCAACACACTGTTTCCTTCCAGTCAAAAAAGACAAAATCAAACTATGAAAATTACCACGAATACCGGCATGCTCTAATTTTGATAATAATACACTATGGTCAACAGAGTCGAATGCTTTCATAATGTCCAGAAAAATAGACGCAACTTTCAGCCCCGCATCCAACGAATCATTGACAAATGTTGTTAAAAAAAGCAAAGCTTGCTCTGTTGACATCCCATGACGAAATCCGAACTGAGTAGGGTGAAAATAAGAATTTTTATTTAAAAAATCCACCATTCTTACATAAATCAGTTTTTCAAACAGACGCGATATTATTGGGAGCATTGATATTGGTCTGTAATTATTCATATCATTCTTATCACCACTCTTAAACAGGGGTACCACATAAGCACTTTTCAAACAATCCGGGTAAACTCCACTCTTAAAACAAGAATTAATCAAATACAACAAATGATCTGAAATAATAGAGAAAACTGAACGAAGAATTCTAACACTGAAAAAATTCGACCCAGCTGCTGAATTCTTCATTGACTTCACCGTCGTCTCAAGCTCTGCAAGAGTCACTGGTCTTAAGAACACAGAGACTTCAGCTGCCTCATCGAGAAAATCATTATAAGATCCATCACTGGGTGACTGCGCAACACTATCAGATACACTCCTACCAATATCAGTAAAATGTGCACACATTATATCAGCAACTTGATTATCCGAGTGAGCATCAGGAATGTCAGGGATAGTCGGGGCAGCACGAGGTTTCACTACCAACTTGATGATTCTCCACGTTTTCGCAGGATTGCCTTCTGCTTCTTTAAATTTATTTACAAAGTAGAGCTTTTTAGCCTGTCTTAGAAGGGTGTTAAGATTTCTATTATAACTTTTGTAAATATCTTTATCTGATTGAGATCCAGTTTTAGTAGACCTTTCATAGAGCTCTTGTCTTTTATCCATCGATTTAAGTAGCGCTTTCGATATCCATGGTTTCTTTGCAACATCATAACGTTTACGCTTTTGTTTGAACTCTAGACTTTCATATAACATTTGAATCAGTTTATCATACCATTTACCAAATTTATCATTAACACAATCAGTACCATCAAGGTATTCAAATGACTCATTCGTAAGTTTAGTCCTATATTTATATATAGCTTTCTTATCAATTATAGGCTGTTTAACTCCAGTCATACCACCTCCTTGACGACAACAACTAATAGCTGCACGGATCACAATAGCACAGTGATCGGAAACGTCGTTCACTAACACTCGCGACAAGTCGCAGCTAACATTCAAAAACAGATTATCAATCACAGATGCAGAAGCTCCAGATATTCTAGTTGGAATATTAACAGAAGGGGAAGACCATAACTATACATAAGATTCAAAAAACTTCTTGACTTCGAATTCACATCTTGCACATTATTCAAATCAATATTAAAATCACCACTTATAAAGCAAGGCACTCGCGAATCCGGTATTTTATCCAACATATTATCCATCAGGTCCAAAAACTCATCCACATTTCCTGAAGGGGGCCTATAAACAACAACAAGAAATAACTTACGCCCAGACAATGAAACCTCTAACACCATTGATTCAAAAATCATTTCTCGATATACAGCAATATCCGGCCTTGGCTTAACATTATATCCATTTTTCACATAAATTGCAAGACCACCATGCTGTCTTTCCACCCGATTCCGAAGAAACAACCTATAGCCTGGTATATCCAATAATGAAGAGTTATGGTCGTTCAGCCAAGTTTCTGTCAAAGACATTACATCAGGCTTCAGCCTAGATGAAACTTCATTAATATAATTAAACGAACTATTTAAACCGCGACAATTCATACCATACATTTTCAGCTCCTGCATAACTTTCCATTCATTCAATTCATTCAGACACACATATTTTGAATCAGCACACTCAACATTCATTCCACCCTCAACCTGGTCTTCATTCATGATACCCTCACTCATCTGTGAAAAATCAACACGACGACTCTCAAGTTTCCCCAATCTATTCAAATTTATCTCAACCATTATCAAACACCAAAGACGGGCAAGAGAATGAAGCGAGAGAAACAAAACCAATTAACTTACCCCCAATTTTCATTATACCATCAAGGTCCGAGGAAATAATGGGGCCATAACCAGGCACCAAAAACACAAAAACCTGAAACAAACAAAAAACTAAATTAAATAAAATAAAACAAAAACTAATAAACGGTAATAGCCTTATAAAAGGCCACATCCAAATCACTCTAAACTCATATAGCTAAGGGCTACTAGCCAAATATACATAACTGCAACATACGCAAGAAAAAAAATATATAACATTACTTAACAAAACATCTCTCATTTTACCATACATAACTCTTCCAAAAAAAAGAACCATCTTACGTAAATAAATATACAAAAAAAAGATATAAAGAGAGAAAAAACAACAACATCAACATGCAGATTTCATAGCTTCATACCATCCCAATTATTTAACTTCCCCGTTTTCCCGAATACACAATACCGGAGGAACCACCGGAGGCACCCAACATTGGATCCCCCTTCCTTGCAAAATCTTCCTTTTCTCAAGTAGATCCCTCCTAATCAATCTAACTTCCTTGCTTACGTCATCACTCACAAAAACGGGTTTGCCAAAACCTAAGTCTTTTCCTTTCAGTTTCTTCGCATTACTCATAATAGCAAATCGACCTTGATATTCCGCAGTTTTAATCTTTACGAAATTATCCGTAACATTAACAACAGAAAAAGATGGAATATCCGAAGCAGGAATCCCGAGCCCATCAACTAGAACACGTTTGACAGTGCTTTCAGTATCTGCACTCGGTCCAGGCTTAACATTCCAAAACAGAACATTATTCCTCTTATCCATAGTTTGAACCAACATCGACTGGTTCTTTAACAGGGCAACTTGAGTACAAGGTTCATATATTATGACCTCTTGCGCATGCGTCTTATCAGTAAGTTTACCCACTTCATCATTAGTTTTGATTGCATTAGCTTCAATAACCGCACACCGCGAACCAAGGTGATCGACTGATTTTTTTATAATCTCCATATCAGATTCTACGGTTTTCAGTGAGCACTTAATATCAGAAACATCTTTTTGTAATGTTTGTAACATTTCTAAAATCATGGAAATGCTACCAGCATTTGTCCTTTCGCATTCTCGCACAAGACTAACATCAAAAGTTGAGTTCATTCCTGAGACTTCATCACAAGGCCTTTTCTGGCCTGTCTTTACTGGAGTAGATTTGTAAATTTCACCAGCTTCTTGGGATACATTTTGATCATCCTGTTTCAACTTCTTATTGTCATTATTTCCTTTATTCTTCTTCTTATTCCCCATTCTCGGCTAATAATTAAATAAATAAATAAAATCTGGCGCCTACCTCAATCGGAACCTTTTTTTACCCACGCGATTCTAGCGTGCTGTACAACAGCCGTTAAAAGGCACGGCAAACACCAATCATCCAAGATCAGCTACGGTCCTAAAAAAATCCACACTTTTACTCCTGCATCAACCAGCTACGAAATTATCTGCATGACATCATCTATTCTACAATGCAATTTGGCCAGCACTAGCCCCTACACAAATGTTAACATTATGAATGCATGACCGCAATTTTTATGCTTACACCTGAACTGTCCACTTTAATTAATTCTAAATTTAATCCGGCTTATGTGAGTGATCAAAAATATTCAATAGTAATATAGTCAATAAATAACAATCTTTTATTTCACTTGTTGCGAAACTTTTTTAATCACTGACAGTCACTGTATTCCACGGTAATGTATTCTAAAGTTAATCCGGCTTAACATCATATAGATGTTCACAGGTCAAATGCCAAATGAGAACATTGTAGAGGTTTCAAGCTCCTATATGCAAAAATATGGAATTTTTGCCAGACCTAAGATCCCGGGTGCGTCTTTGTTTTTTTCAATTTTTCAGGGATGATCGTATGGACCCAGCGGTCCTGGATTACCAGGAGAGGGCTCATTCAGACAAAAGTTAATTTAATAGTTTAAGTGCCTTTTCAAGTGACCAAAAAGATTAGAGGGCAACTAAGCCCCCTCCCACGCCGCTTTGTTTCCAAAAATCGTCCGATCAAAATTTTTAGAAAGAAATTTTGTTCAACATAGTTGAAGGACCAAATGAGTATGCCTTTGGAGATGACATGAGCCCCCACAGCCCCTGAGGAAAGGTCTTTAAGTTATAAAATTTGCCCATTGTTTACGCATAGTATTTGTTGTTGGGAAGCATTCATACATTTTCAGGTGGAAAGGACCAATTTTTCTGTTGGGGGGATTTTCTACGGGGTTTTAATGGAGAGTTAAGTTTCCAGGGGTGAACTTTTCAGGAGAAATTTTTCACTGGGGCAATTTTCTAGAATTTATATACAAAATTCTTTTTATATGTCTTGCTTTCTCTTTTCCGACTCAATTCCACGCGTGGATATGTTAAGAGTAATTGTCCGAGGTAAATTTTGATCAGGATTGAATTGTCTATAGGATATTTAAATGGCGAGGAAGATCTTTCCGTGGAGGTAGAGCCAGATTTCCTGGAATTATTTAAAAAACGATCAGAAATTAGATAAAAAAATAAGTTTTTTCCAATTGAAAGTAAAGGGCAACATTAAAACTTAAAACGAACACGAATTATTACGTATATGAGGGGGTTGCCCTCTCTTCAACACCTTGCTCTTTACGAGTCGTTTAATTAGAACAATAAGAAGCTTTTTTTTTAAATACTGAAAAGCTTTAGCGAAAGAGCAAGGTACTGAGGGGGGTTATAATTTCTGTTCGCTTAAGTTCTAATGTTGCTCCTTGCTTTCAGTCGAAAAAACTTGTTTTTTTTTTATTTAATTTTTTTAATAATATGGATCTGATCTAGTTGTGATGTTGTGAAATTTTATATTTCTTGTAATTTTTCATGACAGGTACAAAAATTTATCTCAGGGACCCTGATATCCCTTGCCCCTGGCTAGCTACTGGTCTGTCTTTCTAAGAATCACTGGAAGATTGTTTGTAATGGAAAACCGGACAAATTAACTGGAAAACAGTTAGATAACAAACAGATAGATATATATTTGTTACGACAAAATCTCTTAGGGCCATGGCACAATAACAATAACATAGCAACAATACATAACAATAACAAAAACATACATAATAGCACAAACAATAATGTGCTATAATAATAAGACACAAAATGACACATAATGGAACGCATAATAATAACAATAATAATACAACGTAAAAAAACTAAATAGAGGATTACTAGAAACCCAATACGTGCAGACAAACCTGACAAGATTAGTGGCTGTGTCACCTTTTTTTTACTAGGAAATTGGTAAGTACATCCCCTCCGCAAGGAATTAGGCTCTAGTTTGAGGGAGATACCTTCGAAGAAACACGAAAAATAGATGAATTATATAGACAAGATTTAAAACTATTGGAAAAAAGGTCTTTAAGAGGGTACAGGCTTGAATACTTCAACAATTTACGGAAGTGCTTACTTCCAGGGTTGCTACCACGGTGAGTTCTTAAAGTGCTACAATTGCCCTAATTTGCGTGCTAGACAGCGATTTTCAGTGCTACAGTCTAAAAATTGCTTGCTATAGTCTAAAATAGCACGAAAGTGCTATTTTAGCAACCCTGAGCACTTGTCACACATAACAAAATAGTGCTATAATAGCACTTTTGTGCTACAAATGGCAACCCTGCTTATATCCCTGAAAGACCAGCATCACGCTTAGTTCTTAGTAGAAGACACAATTATAACCGGTTAGATTAAATTATACAACTTTCATATGTTCAAGACGCAAAAAATTTAAGTGGGGGATCGCTAGAAATTCGATACGTGATTGCGCCAGTCACGCGAGAACTCTCCGCAACTCCTAATGAAGACATTAGTTGACACCTGTTGAGAACCTGTCTGACAGATTCAGAGGGGAGACAAGTAACCGTCAAAATTTTCCCCGGAAACGGAAAACTAAAGTTCGTAGTTAGAAACAAAAATAACTATATGGAAATACAAAGTGAAATTCAAAATGGACACCGACTAAGATATGTGGATGAGAAAAGTTTTAAACTCTTGAAGCTCCAGTCCGAAGATTGACCTCTATCCTTTGATTAAATAAAAAAACAAGTTTTTTTAACTGAAAGTAAGAAACGACGTTAAAACTTAAAATGAACAGAAATTATTCCCTATATGACAGGGGCTGTCTTCTCCTCAACGCCTCGCTCTTTGCACTAAAGTTTTTTATTGTTTAAAAAAATAGGAGTTGTGAGAAAGTCAAACTTTAGCGTAAAGAGCGAGGTTTTGAGGTGGGGACAGCCCCTTTCATATACGGAATAATTTCCGTTGGTTTTAAGTTTTAACGTCATTCCTTACTTTCAGTTAAAAAAAAACTTGTTTTTTTTTATTTAATTTTTGAACGTTTTTGAATTAATGCAGGTTTTGATTTTGGCTCATCGTACATGAATAATTAAAATAAAATCTGCATATTAATTTTACTTTTATTTGGTTAAATGGCTTTCTCGAAACTTGTTTAATTTTATTTACGAACGTTTTTATTAGTAATAAATATACGTAACTTACGACTTAACTTACGTAACAAACTTCTATATTTGTATATTTTAATACGTATATTAGGGGGCTCGCCCCCTAGTCAATACCTCACTCTTTAAGCTAAAGTTCGAATTTTGTTCCAATTCTTTAAAAATGACCCCTTAATCACAAAGGCCGTTACTTAGAATAAATAGCTCTTATGAAAGTACTAAAAACTCTTTGGCTTAAAGAGCGGTGAACCCAACTAGGGGGTGAATCCAATCATACGCGTAATATTTTCTGTTCGTTTTAAGTTTTGATGTTACTCCTTATTTTCAGTTGGAAAACTTGTTTTTTTTATATTTAATTTCTCATCTTTTTTTTAAATAATGCTGGAAAATCCGGCAGTAGAAGTGACCCTATTGACCCCAGGACTCACCCCTGCTGCCACCTACAACTTTTTTTAACACCATATATGGGCATAGAACCACGTGGTTTATGGTTTTTGTCAATGAGAATGAAAAAACAGGAATTTTGTCACATTTATGTATGTTTTCATGGATGGTTATGTGTGTTGATCAATTTATTTGATGTTTTTCTCGGATGTCAACATCAAATTATGGATGTTTTATGGTTTTTGTCAGTGAGAATTTGAAAAACAGGAACTTTCTCGCATTTATGTCTGTTTTCATGGTTTTCTCACTGAGAATGAAAAAACAGGAATTTTCTCACTTGAAAAACAGGAACTTTCTCACATTTATGGTTGTTTTCATGGATGGTTATGTGTGTTGATCAATTTATTTGATGTTTTTCTCGGATGTCAACATCAAATTATGGATGTTTTATGGTTTTTGTCAGTGAGAATTTGAAAAACAGGAACTTTCTCGCATTTATGTCTGTTTTCATGGATGGTTATGTGTGTTGTTCGATTTATTTGATGTTTTTCATGTCTGTTTTATGGATGATCCAGAAATAGTATTTGTTGTTGTTGCTCTCAGCAAATGTTATGACATTCCCGGAAACAGTTAGATCACATGTTTCCTTCTCAGCCAATCAGCGAGTCGGTTACATATTAGCGGCGGAGGGAATATAAAGAAAGGATTTTTGCTAGAGTTTTATTAGTCTGTGAATAGAATTCAAGGAGTGAGAAGAAGAACAGTTTGACTTTACTCATTTGGATATATATTTGTGATGGCGATGAGTGGAATGTTTACCCTATTAGAAGTTGATAGTGGAGTTGATGATAATAGTACAAGAGCACCAAACATTGCGGTGGAAATCACGAAAGGTTCACGGCTTTGTCTGGAATGGGATGCAGTATATGCAAGATATGTGATATCCTTGAGCAAATTTAAAATGGAGGATCAATTATGTTTCGCCGCTAAAGTTGATATAGCACATGTGAATAGACTTCAATGTGCTTTAAGTGCATTGGTGAAACATATTGAAGACAATAAACAGTATCGCTGATTGTACAGGCTCTGTATTATTGATGTTGTTGTTCTAATTATTCAATAAAATTGTTTCGAAATCGAAAATGTTTTCTTTCTTTTCTGGTTAGGGCTAACGAATCAGGGTCAGTCTAGAGTCAGCAGTCGGAGTGAAAGGATTGAAAAATGAATAAATTTGAGAAAGAGAGAGATCAAATCTAGTGTTTATGGAAAAACATTTGATTTTGGATGATGATTTTCTCGAGTTATCTATTAAACGCAGGATATTCTCTTGTCCGGGAACACTTGACAATATAATGAGGAGTGATTCTCCCCCATTGGACTATTGTATGAAACTTTTAAAATGTGATTCAAATGCTTATAGTCAATTTATTGATACATTAATTGAAACAAAGCAGAATCATATTGTGGATATACTTTTGCAAATATTGCCAATGGATTCAATGTAGATGGCTCCCCCATCATTCGAAAGAGGTAACGTCACAGAGCTACTCCTCCCCCCCCCCCACCATTTCCCTCTCATTGAATTTATCGAACGAAGAGGATCAGTTTCGTTTTAGCTGTGAGTGAGTTGACATCGGAAACCGAAAAATGTTCTATATATGTCCATTGTGCATGTACACTCTTGGCAGTTGGAATCAATGTGAGAATTGTACAATTATTGATGACTATAGTGAAAAGTGTAAATTATGTAATCCTTGTAAATTACCTAGAGGCTATGCAGTACAAATTAAAGGATGTAATTCATGTCTTGAGGAGGTGTGTGACTCTCATCCTAGAGGTCACCTGTGCTCCAATTGTCACTATGATAAATGTGATCAGTGGGAGAATACTTACCCCGCTATGATTGGAAAGAATCCCAAACGTGATTTTAGTTTATTTCTACGAGATTGGTATCGTCGTGGATTTAAATTATTCTGGGAAGAGGAATCTGGTCTACGATTCAACTGTTGGGGTAACAAGACAATCTGGTTTCTACGTCATCGTTGTGATGACACCACCTACTATGACTAT